>CAXDID010000971.1:0-146806 GCA_963988835.1 Hexamita inflata
GGCTACAGGAAAGGCTCTATTTCCCGCCAAAAATGAGAAGGAAGAACTTTTGAAGATATTCAAGACCTTCGGAACACCAAACGACGCGACTTGGAGAGATTTTAGGTCCCTTCCCCAATGGAGTGACGACTTCCCTGTTTACCCAGGAACACCTATTGCTGAACTCCTTCCTGAAATGGACGAGAAAGGAAGAGATTTATTCGCGAAAATGATGAAACTGGACCCAGAACAGAGAATCAGCGCAAGGGACTGCCTAAAGCATGAGTACTTCGATAAGTGATATTTTGCAGTTCATTTGTATTCGTAAGAAATAATCAAATTATTGTATGATAATATTAATTAATCTAGTAGGGGTTTTTTAACTACTTTATACTACTTTTGAAAAAGTTTACTGATGTCGTTTTGAATGTTAGAGAGACTATAATTGTAATCGCATGTTATATTTTCTGTTATTAAGGTAAATATGCACATGTTTAGTGAATATATTATCTAACTAATATCTAGCTAATAGTAAATAATTAATACTTAATATTCATTTCACTTCCTCGAGACGGCACAAACAGACTTCATTGAGACTTTCGAAAGCAAAACATGGGCTCTCGCACGCCAGTGTTTCCACTTTCAAAACGGACTCAACCCGTCATTTATGCCCACTCAGTAAAGACCCAATAGGGCCCTCACTGAGTCGTTAGCGGACCAGTTTCACCTGATTCGCTAACTTTCTTTTTAGAAACTGTTTCTTGCTTCTCAGTTTCTTTTTGCTCGTTATTTCCTTCCGCTTGCACGAGAGGTTGATTCGTTGTATTGGCATTGCTTGGTGGTGGTTGCCTTTGATGCATCGTTTCATCTACTTGATTAATACTTAATATAAATAATAGGGTAACGAATTTAAGTTGTGATTGCAATCTTCTCCATAAAATATGTATGAAATAGTTTTCCATTTTCCCACACTACATTTCAATATTGAAATCAAAATTCGAGCTCAATTTTTAATGGCGCAACATTTATTTGCGCTTCCATTTTACATTAAATTAACGGTTTGAAAAGTTACAGGCTGTAGTACTACATCCTCTCTGATAATTTTTATTCCACTCCAATTCCGGATGTTGGGAGTCCAATTTATTTAATGAAGCTATTTGCAAAATAGGAAATTTAAGCAAAAAATAAGGTCAATTATTATTTTAAATACCAAAATTACTTGGAATACATTAAATATTTTTTGAATATTATACGAAACTATTATATAGTCAAAAATGAATCAATATAGGTGCATCTGGAGTTAAATGGTTTAAGATCAATTTATTGTTCTACGGAATCAACTGTTGACGGTAAGATACTGCAAAATAGTTTGCGAGTTAAACAAAGTTTCCTCAAAATAGTAAATCTAATTTTCAGTTACAAGGCTAAATTCATCATATTTCTTGGATAGATTATGAGACTCTTGAGTCTTCACATAAATTACAATGGTTGAGCCAGTTCAACTATTGAGTGAAATATAATTTACTGTTCATAATTTTTCATCAGCTCTATTCAACTATAAATGGTAACCGACTACAACTATCACAATTTGTTACTAATCTAGTATATAGCGTGGACCTGCAAAAATATTCCAACTTTCATTTCATTCATTTAGAATTATAAAATTGGAAAATATAACTAGTCCACTTAGCCTACAATAATTAACTGGATGCATATTTGGTATAAGACTACATCATAAAATGTATTGATCTCAGTCAATTCAACCTAATAGCTGAAATCAGCCTTTTCATAATTTCTCAAATAAGTGCTCTAAATTTAATTTATATTATCCATAACTGCATCAATATAACTAGCTTTAATTGAAATACACAGCAACATTATAGTTTCGACTCTCACTCCACGTGATAATAAATTATTAATTTGTAAATATTTATGAGCATAGTTTAATCAATAAGCAAGCTCAATGGTCTATGTTTCAAGAATGACATATATTAATGAGCAAGTCAATGATATCAATCAAGAAAATATTATTTTCAGAATTAAATGCAACAAATAGATCACAATATGTTTGCAATACGTTACTATTAATTTAATCCAGTACAGCTTCATTCATTAATAACTCGAATTGTACATGCATTGATGATTCATATTTATTCAAATATTTAATATTCAGAGTTTCTGGTGCATATTGTATATTCTCAATAATTTATAAAGCTAATTATACAATATTGTAATTTACCACTTC
Source organism: Hexamita inflata (assembly GCA_963988835.1). NCBI lineage: Eukaryota > Fornicata > Diplomonadida > Hexamitidae > Hexamita > Hexamita inflata. Next base: position 2,225 of record CAXDID010000971.1, read on the forward strand.
TCTTCTTTCAATATCAAATATAATTGTATTACAATGACCCAAGTATTTAATAAAATTTTAATGATATAATAAATGCTTAATATAGCTATTTATTACCGTAAATTTGCAATTGTTAGCATGTAAACTATTTATTATAATATTATATTCACTATAATTAGTAATCAATGTTATTTATCTTGATGCAAAGAGTTGCCGGTCCACAATGATATCATTATTTGTAATACTTTTATCGCAAGTAGAACATTATTACATTTAATAATATTATTAATATACACAATCTCAAATATTTTATTAGGTATGAAATTGAATATTAATAAATAATATTTTTATTAACAATATATATTTGCTTTAATTATGTAGCTATTATAACATGGTAAAATTTTGATACTGCCAAATATATTTATTCTTTAAATTTATAATATAGTTCATTTCGAGTATTGTAGCCGTAAAATAAATACTTCCAAAAATAAACTAGAATAAACTTGAACGCATAAGCTCTTTATAAATTAATTAATTTCGCTGGTCCACAAAATTATGACATATTGTCTTGAATAGTATATTATACTAATAAATATGCTCGGTCATGCTTTTAGAAGAGTTGGAACTGATTTACTATAAAATTGTAATACACATCTAGTAACAAGTGAAATTTTGTTTGAAGTTTTTAATTTCAGCATTTATGTTTTCACTCCAAGAAGTTTACTTTTGGCTTTATTTCTGAGGCTTACGGCATTTAGAGCTATTTCATTTTCTATTTTGATTAGTTTGAATACGACTACTTCATATATATTGCTATAAATTTTGGAAGTTAACTCCGGTCCAAGTTATTAAAATAGTGAAAATTATTACATTTTTCGATTTAGTAATATGAGCTATTAATCATAATCAGCAACTTGGGGGTAACTTCGACTTTGATTTTATATTTAAAAAGAAACGAAATTGCATAATAAAAATATTTATATTTAATATGTGTCACAAGTTACTGAAATCATAATTTGAGGTACATTTCTCAAAATACTTTAACTAGTATTCTGTATTAATTTAATATTGTAAATATTGTAAATAGATGTTTGTGATGTATGGGATATTGCAGGTGCTTAGCAACTTTTGATATAACGTCCACATCAACAATATTGTACATCTAATTTAGAACTAAATACGAAACATAGAGCATAGCTACATATATATTTATAATTATAACGTAGCATAAATTACATATCTGCAATAAATTGTTTTTTCAAAGATATTAAATTTGCAGAGTATTTCTAAATACAGTATATCACATGAAAAGTATCAAATATAGTTGTAAAATTTTGATAATTTGGAGTAAATTGGGAGTGGTACAAAATCCAAACACAAAAAATCTTTTTTATATATGAATGTTAAATAACTACATCAGTTTCCCTCAAATTCAAGTATTTTACCTACCGAGCACATTTATACTAATCAATTACTTTTGATAAAATTTATTAATAAGGTTAGTATAATCCAATTGTAAAAGTTACATATAATATAATTACTGTTATCTAATTTAAGATCATTGCTACTATGTAGAGTTAGAACTCGGTGAAATTCTTGAATATTTTAATTACACTACGAAATAGGAAAAGTGAAGTGAAATTAATAAAATATATTACTTTAATTGTTTTAGTAAATATTATAAAATATAATCACTCAGTTCAATATTTATGATACAATTTTTAATAATCGTTACCCTATTATATAAATAAATATTAATATAAATAAATACTATATTAAATACTTAATGTCATTCAATAACCTTAAGCATGGATAACAGTACGAACTTTTTCATAAAAATCTTTTTCATGCCAATCTTGCGTCGCTTCCTTGTTAATTAAATTGTTTTCTATTACATTTTAACAATAACGCAACAATTTTAAATATGACAAAATGGCCAATTCAGACACGTTCTAGGTTCCACGTGGTATGTACTATACTTTTTTGTTTTATGGGTTCATCATAGCCTTCTAAATAGAATTTTTTACTTCTTAAGATAATTTTGATTCCGAACTATACATGAAATAACTATCTATTTCTGATACTTATAAAATTGAACTAAATATCTCAAGTTATTTGAGCTGTGATTCTGTTTTTTGTTATGTAGACTATTTAATTATTGGTTTTGGAAAATTTTCAATACTAGTTTAGGTGCAAATGAATAAATGTTATTTCAACTAATCATACGACATTTATGGGAACTTACTTCTTGCAACTACTTACCGTTAGTAATTTTCATCAAGTGTTTGTTTATCAATATACTTTTATGTCACGCCACTGTTATCAAGATCTTTCTAGTTGGGGCATTCACAAGTCTATTAATTTGGTTTAACATTTATTTAAATTATTACACCTCGTGTAACTTTTACATTTACGTTGTTTTGTAACATTAAATCTTATACATCAACAGTCTACGAATCACCCAGATCTTTCAAACTCAAGTCTTAGTTAGTACCTTATGATCTCATGAAATTAATATTTTATTATTTAGGTGTAGTTTCTTTAGGAGTGTTAAGTTGTTACTCCGATTTTTCTGTCATAGACACAGAGTTTTAACATTTTAAACTATTATTTACATGTTCGAATACCCACTACACTTGTTAAGAATGAGATTTTGTTAATTGAGATCGGGATGTCTCAATAAGCGCATCAAATGCTTACCCTATGTAAACAAAAGACTTTTACAGTATACGTGATTCTTAAGAATCATCGAGTTAACTGACAATATTTCTATATCTGGAGGCAGATTTGTCAAATAATGTAACAATATCAGAAAGCAATCTATCTGTTACATTCTGATTGTTATTAATTATGCAGCACTCAATTAAATATATAAGGTAAGAATCTATGACTTCCTTTCCATCAAATGCTAATTAATTTATTTGAAATAACCAAAACCAATGATTATTTTTAATGCTATCAGCATTTTAGATCATAAATGTGCTTTAAAGACTTTGACGAGCCTCGATTATAAACAAGCCAATCATGGAATCAACATTGTATTTGATTATATCCATTAAGCTTTGTATTCTTGTCATTGGAGTGGTGTAATATTAATATTTGAAATAATTTGGGTCATGTAGTAATATTTGTCGTGAGTCTTTATTGAGTGCATAAAATGACTCATGTTTCTGAAAAGCCTTTTAGACTATTCGACAAGTCCCGATACGTTAGTTCCAAGATTCATACTAGCCATCCCAAAGATAGTTATAAAGATAACTTCCGAGGTCAATAATGTTAGTTCAAGTGCCGAACTTACTTAGGTTGTCCGAGGAGGCTATTTAGAGTGACAATTTTAGAAGATGAGTTATGATATTGAGATTAGTGTGTGGTTGCATTAGTGTGTAAGTTTAAGCGTAGATTTGTTGATTGTCAAAATTTATGAGATGAAGATGGAGTAATTGAATTGAGCCTTAGTACTGATGATGTATTTAAGAAATTGTAATCAAATTATCTCATTGATTATTTCGCAGATCCATATACTTGATTATGAAAGATTTTGGTTAATACTACGTTTCTTTCAAAAATTATCTATAAATACGAACGAGCGAATAACTGTGCGTCAAAAAAGCGGGCTTCTGAAAACAGAAACGAACGCACAAAATCGCATGCATCTTGAGCCGCGGCTGATGTTTGAACAACGTGAGGTTACCCTCGTTTTCAACGCATGAGTATTTTCCGACGCAGAATGAATTGGCGGCGGACGCGACACCGAACTTCTGGCTTTGAAATTTCAAAACTCTCCGACGCCCGCTAGCGTCTTTCTGTTGCATCCTGCAGTTGAAAGCACAAAGTCCGCGCAGATTTGATTTGATACATGAACTTTCATTTCACTTTGCGATTTCACGATATGTGTAGCTCGTCGGTTCTGAGTCAGATGGCAGTTAAGAGACGACTTTCTGCGTTCACCCAGATCATTGAAGTTCAGTGTACAGGTGAAGTCCTACAAACCGCGTGACACACTTTGGAACTTCTGACACAAAATAAATTATGGTTTCAAATACGGCCAAACACGAATTTGCGCAAAGAATCTGGCGTTGGACGAAGTCAACTAAATTTGATTTGGTACATGAAATTCCATTTTGAAACTGGCGAAATTACAGCTGTAGCGGAGGATTATCTTAAACCGTTTTCACGTGAAGACGCACCGCATTCCAAAGTGATGAGTCAAGATGGATCTTTGAAACTTAAAACTAGTTTTGATCCACCACGTCGGGAATTTAGTATTTACCACATAAATAATGAGTTATATTTTTTTAAATATTTAAATCTTTAAATGTAAGAGGTTTTGAAGATAATAAGTGAAAACAGAAGAATACTTATATTTTTTGATGTAGTCGGAGATAGCTTAGTGCATTGTCATTTTTTGCATGATACAAATATCACAAATATTGAATGACAACAAATTTGAATTGAATGACAATAGTCACTAAATAAATCACAATAAAGTGATTGAGTGTGTATCAGTTAGTGTCGAACAAAGCGAGATACGATGTTAAAATATGATGAATTTTGAAATACTTTACTTCGAGAGCAAAATAATAAATTCTAGTTGCAGTCAACATGTAATTTAGTTATTCATTAAATTGCTTAATTAGAACAAAATCTCTCGTACTCAACAAACGCGTTTCTAACTCATTTATGTAGTCAGTACATAATATCGAGTTGTACATATCGACGGACGGTGATATTTATATGTGATATTTATATGTTGAACGCTTAACATAGATTTAGTAATCATATTTCAGGTAAGTGTTTGGTTAACAGGCATATTCATAAAAGAAACTACAATGAAACTGCTAAAAATAGAAAATCTGGTTCGTGTATAAAATACTATTTTGAATTTAATCACGGCTTCCATGTATTGCAGTAAATCATTTATATGAAATCATGTATCCCAAATATTATATGCAAAACAAATGCTCTGAACTAGTAAAAACAGGCTCTCAACGTTTCCATAAACAACAACGTAGTTAGCAACTTCACCATGTTGACCACCAACCTCATGAACCAAGTATCTTAGATAACTCAGAAGTACTACTCGAAAATAGACAACAATTTCAACAATAACGTATCTGTTCTCAACGGCAGAATCGCTTCAAATCAAACTGCGACTTGACTATTTGGAAAATGGAAAGCGATTTTTAATATGAAATAATATAATTAATAAAACGTAAATGAATACAATGGATTGATATCACTAATACTCTGTAATTTTAGTATGACTTTTGATTTATGATTTAGTTTCAAGTGACAGTGCATGAGAATGTTTCTAATATAAAATTTAACCTTAAGCGATTGTAATATCAAATGCAGTACAAATGTACTATAATGCTTCCATATACATTTTAAGTGATTCAACAGTAGTTGAGTTTTATAACTTGCGTGTTATAAATCTTTGATCAACTAAATTAGAAAAATATTCGCAAAATCCTTCTAATGTATATACAACTGAAATCAATTATTTAATTATTTTATTACTATTTGTAAACTCGTATTGTTTTTCTTCGTTTTCCATTGTATTAACAGCATATATTGAAATATTGCTAATATTTATACTGATATTATTATTAAAACTGTTGTTAATATTTTGATTTTGCTGTTGAGCAAGAATTATCTTATTAATATTATTTCCGATATAAATATTATTATCTATCAACGCACAATCGACTTATTAATTTTAGACTGTATTTACTAAAGTATTATATAAATTAATCTTGATTTATCTATTTGCAGCCTCGTTGATTTGGTTGTTAGCTTCTTTCAACAAAAACATTTCGAATTCCTATTTTCTTTTTGCTTCATTTTCCACTTACTCAACCGTGCATTTCTATTTTATCATTTCAAGTTCATGATTATAGTAACGATACCAAACTCTTTCTTTAATTTCTGGTAAACTCGAAACCAATGGTATAGTTTTATTTTTGAGTTAATTTTCAAACATAGATTTTAATGAATACTTTTAACATGACCCGTATTTTTGGTGGCTTACATTATTCGTTTTTATAAATTGTTAAGATTAATCTTTATTGATAATTTTTGGGTGTTTAGTACTTAGTTCTGCAGTCTTAAATTCAAGAGTATTGCTAGTAATAATTCTATATTTTGATTAACTAGGATGAATAACGTAATTATTATTGACTTATTTTAATATTGAGACACGTGCTTCATTTGATGGTTTACTTTTTCTTTCAAATTATTATTTGATTGCTTATAAATGTTCAATTTCATTTAAATGAGTTTAAAACTTTGCATTCTGATCAGAAATAAATGTAAAACATCTACAAATTAATTAAATGTTATCTATTCTTGAGTTTTTAGAACGCTATAATTATAATACATTTTCTTTAGCTACAATAAAGTATTCTAAAAATATACTTAAAAGCACTTCAAAGTTACTCTTAAACCTAAATAAGTTTCTAGCCAGATATTAAAGATATGGCTATATTATTATTTAATCCATACATTCAAAGCAATTACTATTATATTTAATCGGTTTCGTTTCCATTATCGTTTAAAATTCAGTAAATGATGGAATAACAACAATAAATTGTTAATTGATTTTTTAATCAATAGATTCACCTGTTATCTAGATTTAGTAATCAAAATTTTTAAGATCAATATCTGTCATTAAAGTGGTGTAGAAATTCTAAATTTAGTTATTATAACATCATAATTTTACTAATTCATAATATTTTGGAAACTACTGTTCAATGAAATACTATTACAGAACTAGTCCCAGCACCTTTGATGTTACCATTGCTACTGACACTCAGAAAGCATATAACCAAAAGATAACAAAATATAAAAAACTTGGTGAATTGATACGTGTACGTTATAATACTTAGAGCCACCCAACGTTTCATTTCTAACGTACGTTAAGGATTTCTAACGTTTTTCGCGTTAAAACAGACGTTAAAAGCACGTTACACTTTTATATATTTTGTGGGGATTGACATATTATTGTATTATACAAATATATATATATATACTATTTCTCCACTTCATTTAAAATATTTAAAAATATTCTGTATGCTAAAAATTATGTCAATGAGTAATTTAAACATTAAATATACATTATTTTGATTATAGTGTTTAAACATAACGTAGAAAGATAATATATAGTTGTAAAACAAGTATAAAATTATATTTAATTTTACCATTTTAAAAGCGTTTAAAGCTTTAATTGAATGAATTTATTCATTTAAATTAGTTTAATTACTATAATATGGTATAATATAACTGTAAAGTTGATTTATATTGTTTATTAAGATATATGCAAATTATGATTAAATTTCTAACGTCATGTACGTTAGAGACTTTTCTAACGTATTTTCATTTTCTAACGCGTTATAACGTCTTTCTCAGTTTTCTAACGCTTATTGGTTGGCTTTAATAATACTAGCTAAATATAATATTTGCATTTCAATAGGTAACAATTTAATACAATATATGTTCTTAATATTTCAGAGAAATTTACACAGAACAATTCCATTATGTATGTTATCTATTTATAATTTCTTTCACTTTGCGATGGCGAAGCCCACCATGCTGAATATGAGTCCAATTGCGAGTCCTATGAATTGTTCAGCGTTCCCGGTGTATGGATTTTCGTAGCTGTTGATTTCTTCTACTATTTCCGGGCAAATTGCGTATCCTCTCTCAAGTGCTTCTTGCCACAGGTCGTCCCCCGAGATTCTGACTCCGTTAAGAATCAGTTCGTCGTTGTCGATGTCCAGCATTTCCGGGTACGCGTTAAACAGATGTATGTCAACCACTCCCCTGTCAGCCAATTAGTAATCGTATTTGTGCGTGGCGTATATCCACTCCACAAGCAGCCAAACTGGTTTGACTGAGAAGTCCTCCGAGAATTCGAAGCCGTCGGCCACGAACCCCTTCGGAACGGTCACTTTGTGGTTCTGAATTTTGAATCTCAATTTTTTCGTGGTGATAAAACGGGCGCTGGACCTGAGACCGTAAAACTGGATCTCAGTCGGAGATATGAATCGGTAGTTCATTGGAGTGGAAAGTGTAGACAGTTTACGGTGTGGGGTGTGGTATGAGTGATATAGTAAAGAAAGCAATGAGAATTGAGATCTACAATCAACATAAATTAATTAATGTCCTTTTTAATTTTAGTGTAGATGGTTTACGATGATGGGTGTGGATAATATTGGCATATATAATGTGTGATTGTAAATGTAGATCATTACTAGTTTAGTTATTCAATTATATTATACAATGAAATATTCTCGCTCTAAACTTAGAAGATTTCAAATTACAACGAATTCTAATCAATATCTCATTTTACTTTTTACAATCTATAATTTGATAATATAATAATATTTTAACATATAATATTCAATTATATAATAGTTTTGTTTAAATTTATGGATTAATACCAAATTATTTCCTTCATTTTTTGTTGTAAATTGTGAATGTAAATTATGATAATGAACGAAGTTACAGTACTATAAAATTTCCAACTAATTTTGTAAAGTGACAGACTACCACTCCACGTTACAGAAGTCATGAATAATCTCGAATTAGCCGAATCAGATTTACGCTAAAGTATCAATAAATTACACACTAATATTTAGTTATCAGCTCAGGAATAATTAAATTTTTCCTAAAAATTCAGTTAATAAATGGAAGATTCCATATTATCAATCACCTAAATACTTAATAATATCTGTGAAAAACAAGCGTTAACAAACAGTCAGTTGAACAACTAACTTCTTTAATAGGAAATGAATCATCAAAAAGAGATTAAACTTCTTTCCGAAAAATTAGATGTTAGTGATGCAAAAAATGCATCTAGAGATGTAGAAATCAAGTCTCTTTAGATGTAAAATTAGATTCTTTTCAAAAGCTTAAAAGAAATAGATGTTGAAATCAAGTCTCTTTAGATGTACTAAAAAGAAAGAGATGTTGAAATTAAGTCTCTTTAGAATAGATTAGATGTTAGTGATGCATTAAATGCATCTAGAGATGTTGAAATCAAGTCTCTTTTCAAATAGTTAGCAGAAAGAGAAGACTCTAAATAATTATAACAAAGAGAATACTCTAAATAATTATAACATTAAATTAATATTTTGGAGGAAGATGCTAGAGAAAGAAGGAGTGCCGCTATTCTTTGTCAAAATATTAAAAATTTGAACTGAAAAATGAAAGTGATGATATGAAAAATTATTATATAGTATACAAATGTCCCATAAATAATAAACTCTGTTATTTGCATTATCTTTGAAAATTAATTTAAACTAATTTACTACATTACCTTACCTACATGATATACCTGCCCAACCATTGATACCATAAGTGGTATCAGCCCCACATAGTACTGAAAGGAGAGAATAAGTAGTCAATTTGAATAAGTCAATTTTTAAATAAATTAGAACGAAATCCTACTTTCACTCCCTGTAATACAGGAGTCCGTATGGAACTTACTAAGAAAAAACAATTAGTTAATATATTGGAGAAGTTTCACTTTCAAGAGTTAATGAGCCTGAACAGGAAGAAACTGATTAAAGAGTTACGATATTGTTCCCCGCTCTAAACTTAGAAGCACTACGCGTTGCCGCTGATACGCTAGTCCCAAGATTCATACCAGCCATCCCAAAAATAGTTACAAAGATAACTTCCAAGATCAATAATATTAGTTCAAGCGCTGAACTAACTTAGGTTGTCTGAGGAGGTTACAGTTAAGTGAATCATTTTATTATATTTATAAGATGAACAACAGTAATAACTTTCATATTTGTATCCTAGATACTCAGATTCGATATCTTTGATTTTAATGGCACTGGTTTTGAAACTTTTATTTTTAATAGTAGATAACTAAGCCATAGCCCAATGATTCATGAAAATATAAAATGATTTCAAACTATACAGTAGATTGCAAATTCTGGAGTTTTTAATTTAAGCTAGTTTCACCTATTAGAGTTTCAGGTTTAGGTAGTTCCATATTTTAGAGATTTTTAATTTAAGAGGTTTTAATTTAAGAGGGTCGTTTTTAATTCGAGAAGTTTCATAATTAAGAGTTTCAGGATTAAGAGGTATTTAATTATAAAGGGCGTGCATTCTCAATAACTTGCATAAGTTATCTAGATTTTTTCACTTCATAATGCTAATGGTTTATTTTTCTACATTGTTTAGTCCTTGGTCTATCATTATTTGCTTTAACTAATAAATATATTTGAACTACAGCTATTGTAAGATATAACAAGCACTTATTTTGATTAATTAATTGAGCTTTGCTGGGGGATCATTCTTAATATAGCAATATAGCTTTTATCTGAGCAAAATTGCATGCTTCTAACTTCAGCCTGAGTTAAGTTATAAGTCGGGCTTCTATTGGGGTGGGAGTTTGGACCTGACGGGTTTGGGCGCAAAAATGCATTTTGGGGAATACTATTTTACAGTTATAATAGATTATATAGGTATATATAAACAAGAATAACAACTCATTTATTCTATTTTTGTATCTTTTTACTTGGCTACATATCCGAAATCGGGCCACAAATACTTTCATTTTTATTCGTTTAAATGCAATATTTTCAACATAGGTTTGATAGTTTAATGTCTTGTTATTAAGTGTCCTTTCAGTAATGTTTTCACAGAATTTCAAATAGGTTGAACTAAATTTAAATAAATTAACCACCTGTATCTTAACACCAAATAACAGCTATATTTAATTATTTCACTCCAAAACGAATCCAGAATACGATAATTTGTTAGATATGTACTGTAAGCGCGTAGAATAAAAAGCACCGCCAAGAAGCCCGATAAATATTTTAGTTAATCTTTATGATCTTGATCCTCGTTTCAAATGGTCTAAATTCGTAGGTGTTGGACTATTTCACTCAGCGATAGAAATGTTCGGAATGGAAGTAGCATACGGAGGCCACAGATTTCCAGGTACGGGTGTCTTTTATTCAGCTCCATTAAGCTTGCCAGCCCCTGCTTAATTTTACAAACAACTAAGACTTGGTTAAACAACTAAAACACCACAAGAAATAAGTTAAATAATTAGAAATTTGAGTCAAAATTGGCAGGGACGAGCCTATCACATTACAAATAAAAACTGTAATCATTTTACTGATGCTCTTTTAAATGAATTGAATGGAGAATAATTACCAGCATTTGTAAACAGAGCCGCAAAAATAGGAAACGGTCTTGGTATTTATAACTGTCTTAACACTGATACAGTACGCGATGGTCCTGAAGTTGATAGAGAATGATTTGGATTAGATTGTTAGTTGTTTTAACTTATAAGTATAATTAATTTTTATAATAAGAATAATATGAACAATTGACCATGAATTTTGACAATAGTCCTAATTATACATTTTGATAATTATATAATATACATTATATGTGCCGTCATAGCTCAGCGGTAGAGCATTGGACTTTTAATCCAATGGTCGCGGGTTCGATCCCCGTTGTCGGTAAGTTTTTATTTTATTTTTCAATATTTTAGTGATTAATTAGTAATTACTATAATTATAATTATATTATATTTCAATTTTGCACCTCTAAATGAATTAAAATATTTAGGATTTATCGATTAATGAAATATTTAAATTAGATATTGATGAAATAATGTTAGAACAATTAGTTAATTAAGAGTAAGCTGATATTAATGTACAGATACATAATTAGCTTGAGTAAGAAGTAGAAAACATAACAAAGCATGAAGATATTTCTCAACTTGATTTTAATGTTGCAACACACTTGAATTAACTTAACTTAATTGTTGAAAACATAAATAAAGTTGCTGAATAGGTTTAATAAAGTATTGATTATGAATCAAGTTACTGCCTAGTTCAAAACTAATTATGCAATATAATAATAAAGTCCCGGTAAGAGTTATCATTGCGAGATAAACTTAAAAAGAATATTTAGTAAGCAGACGATAAAGATATAATCGAAATCATCGAAAAATGCTTGTAGTGAAGTTCATTAAGATATAATAATATAACACATTAATAAGTATATAAGTTTCATTTTCTGGGTATCATTTCCTTTTCTTCATTGATATATTTAAATTTATATTCAGGTCCATCTTACTTGATTATTTAGCTATATCTATGTTTAGCAAGTGAATATTAATGCATTAAATTTTGTATTTATACTTCTAACGTTTTCATTAGTTAGTTTTATTTGTTTGATTCTAGTTATAAAGCTAAGTTTTATGATTTTAGTTAGTCAAGTCCAGAAAGAGAGTCTTCCATTTGTTATTTTAATCTAGAGTTTCTTTCGTGAAGATATTATTCGATTTTCTTGTTTACTTCGTGTTGTGTGGATTCATTCATAAATATTGGAGTAAATGTTAAATATATTTATTATTTGTCTTAAAAACCAAAATTAATCAGTCCACTCCCTTCATGTAAATGTTCTAATTTGATTCAGTCTTATGCTAGACCCATTCAAGTGGTTAGATATAATCTCACAGTTAATTGGTATATTCTGTTATTGGGAATAGAATTAAGTGTTACGATACTACCTTAAAAATCGCATCTGTCCTTGATTTTGAGTGTGCGAATGATATTCGTTCGATTCATATATCACCGTGTGGTCGTTTCATATTTGCAGTTGATTCTTAGTCGATTGGTGTGTTGATTACTGTGTTTGGTCAGGTGATTTAGCACGCAGCTTTGAATCTAAAGCAAATTGTTTCATTTTGCTTTGGTTCTACTGATTTCTTGGCTGTAGGTCTTCCTGATCAGATTTTGTTGTACAAAACGAATTTGAGCTAGATTTCTTCTTAGGATGCGTTCGTGTACCACCAGGTATTCCAGATTTAGACATAGAGACCTGTTGCATTGTATTTCAGCCCAGACGATTCTTTGTTGTGTGTATAGCAGGAGAACTCTTCTTTCCGCGTTTTCCCTGTTTCTCACCTCACTTCTGCGCATGTGTAGAAGTACAAGCAGATGCAGTTAATGAAGCAGATGTTCAAGCCGGATTCCTTCGACCTCATCGTCCCGGATAAGATCGTCAAGGCCTTCTTCCTCCAGAACACCGGTATTAACCCGTACACATACACTTAGTAACTTTGCAATCACGAGCTAGAAGAGAGCGATCCAATTATTTAAAAGATAAACGAGCAGTTCGAAAACAAGCAAATGTCAACGTTCGACATCCTCTTGGTGAACTGCAAGGGATAAGTGACCCAGTTCTCAGCCGGTTCGCTCGAAAGCAGCAGCTGCTACTCGTTCATGAAAACGAACGAGTTCAGCGCCTCCATCTCAGCCGAGCAGTAATCTGACATCACTGTGATTAACGCTGATCAGAAGTACAATCAAATCGTTTTCGCTACCCAGTGCGGTCATTACATCATGCACGACGTCACCGGCGAATTTATTCACTCCGTTTCCGTTTCAGCATACCCTCTGACCTCAATAAGAATTCTTTCGCCAATTTAAGTTGCGTGCGCGTCCACCTTCGAGAAATCACTCGCCGTGTTCAATCACTAGTCCGAGTCATTTGAACTACAGGAATAATCATTCGTGTCCACCTGCTTCAGTTTGTCACACGATGGCTTATACGCTGCTGTGGGCTCAGTTTAAGGCACTGTGTTCGTGTTCAACACGATAACGAACATGCTCACGCACACGTACATTCCGCACACATCTCAGGTGAAGTCGGTGCAGTTTTTCACGAGCTCCAAAGCCATAGCTAGCTGTGCGGCCGATTTGGTCGTGTGCTACGACATGAACAAGCAGCTCATGTTCAGGCACTTAACCACTGAGAGAAATCTTTTCGTGCACGTTGCAGTTGAGCAGTCGGGCGAGATTCTAGCAGCTGCGGACGCCGATTTCCAGGTGCACTTGTTTGATATATAAAGTGGAAAGTTGATTGATTCGCTGCGCTATCACGAGGGACCTGTGACTTAACTTCAATTCAATCCCGACGGCTCGGGTCAATTGTTCAGCAGCTCCTGGGACCAGACTGTGCGCGTGCTTGAAGCTTTCAAGCCCGGTAAGGAAGTGCATGTGATTTAAGAGGAGTCTGTTGTTCTTGGATTCGTACTGTCTAAATAGCTAATAGTCTATTTGAACGATGGGTCAGTGAACTTCTACGAGAACGGTGCTGACGAGAAGTTAGTTGACTATATTAACGTGAAGAGGCACATGCAGTCTGGAAGGCTCAAACAGGTCATGGACAGCGACAAGTTCGAAGCTGCCGACTCTCAAAACGGCTTACTAATTGGTGGTGGAAAAGGGCGCTACGTTGTCGTTTACAATTAAAACGAGTTCAAGCTTAAAATATAACTTTCTATTAATTATGACCTCGATGGAATTGACACTGACCAATTCAACCAACGCACCTCCAAAAAGGAGTTCATGAAGGACCTCGAGCAGTAAACAAAGAACATAGATTTGAAAACGAGGAAGGTTCTCGACCCCATTCTTGCCCTCGAGAACAAGAAAACGGAAGCTAGGACATTGTAAATTAACATCGCTAAGGATGGAACAAAATTCTTCGTTCTGACCACATTCGGGCTACTCACGTTCAAACTTAAAAGTAGCTCAGGAATGAACATAAACTTGCTCGTTACACACGCGACTGTGAACAAACTGATCAAAACGGACTACTAAACGGCAATGCTTCAAGCATGTTAACTGTAATCGCTTGATCTGTTCAAAATTGCCGCACAACGTTTAACTGGTAATGAAATATTCGAGTGCGGCTCGTTATTGCCAACTTTTATCTAATACCTCTCTGAATCGTTCTCGAATAACGCAGTTAACGTGTTCAAAAGCCTCATGAAGAAATCGGCCAAAGAGCTCCTCACCAAGCACAGAAACTGGGAACAAGAAAAATTACTCACTGCCGTAAAACAATTCCAAAAAATCCTCAGGAACTAATCGGAAATAGTCGAACTCGGATCGGAAATAGAAAAACTATTCGCCGGAATGGAACTGGAAGCAATCGGAAGAACAACTGAAGCAGTAGAAGACGAAATCATCGAAGAAAAAATTGCTATGAGAAGAAGGTGATGTTTTGAGATTATTTTTGACAATTATGAGAAATATATTAATAATAAGCCTAACTTATTAAGTTTATAGTGGTTGTCATTTATTTTAGTTGTTTCGGAAATACACAAATAAAATTTGATAATATAAGAGATTTATATAGAATTTGAAATGGAAGATTATTATTTATAAAACTTAATTAAAAAATAAAAACTTACCGACAACGGGGATCGAACCCGCGACCATTGGATTAAAAGTCCAATGCTCTACCGCTGAGCTATGACGGCACATATTTAAATAAATAAATGTATAAAGTGTTCATTAATTTAGTAATTATGAGATTAGTGTTGTTAATAGTAGTTATAATACGCATAAAGAAACCTAAATTTCTTCAACGAAATCACTTCACTTAAATGGATGAGACAATTTTCATTGAATTGTTATAATACGTAATCGAAACTGATCCACGAGCTTAAACTTTTACAATTGATGATATACTAGAATGCGACATGAATAATTTTGTGTAGTAGCTGAGGGATCCTATGAACATTTCTATTAAGTTAAAAGCTAAAAGTGGTGATGGCATGGATTATGACACTGATCAAATTGAAACGTTCGCATTATCTAGTTGCACAACTGTATTTCTATAAGACAATAACGTGAATAACCTGGAAAAAATTGAGTTGGATTAGATTATTGAGTAGTCCTTTGCAATGGATTTCTTCAGCTTCGCTGCGCATGTGAAACCCGAAAATATAAGAACAAAATAATATACTGACAGGCCAGCTTCTCACATTCAAGCTATTTAAAATGATTTTCTTGAAAAATTTATAACACAGCTTAGATTACACTTCAAGTTACCGACAGCAATTATAACTTAGAGCTTATATTTGTACAATTATTTGGAACCCCGTTTATTCCAAACAATTTCTTCTGCTGAAATAATTAAAATATATTTGTAAGTAATAGATTCCGACGAATCACTATTTAATAAGTATAAATTTACTAAGTTGGCATTTGTATGTGTTCGTGACTATTTATTAAGAATTGAACTGTCAGAGGACATAAGATAATAATATAGTTAACTCTATCAAATTATGAACGTCACATGTGAGCTGGCAGATATTCTTTCAAATGAAGAATGTTAATAAGCAATTAAGGATATACTCATTGGTACCAAAGAAAAAATGATGTCATTAATCAATTTCACGAATCAAGTAAATTTACAGCATCTGGTAACAAACAAGAAAAATAAAGCTAGTTAATATTTAGCTGCTTAATTGCAATCCAGAGTTACATTTAACCTCTTAAGAGCTACTATTTATGATAACTCATAATAGAAAATGGTAATGTCAACCAGTTCTTCCTCTTAATTTGTAAAAGTTTCAAATATTTTATCACAGATTAATTACAATGCACTCGACGTACAATATGTTTAGAAAGAGTTTATGATTGCTTGGGTTTCGGAATATCATTGCATTAGTTAGTTAAAAGATCCAGAAGTTCTATTGGCCCTCTTAAAATAATTGAGCTGGTCTCAAACGGAACGCGTTATTTTCCAAGAAAAAGTAAAATCTATCAAGAAAAATTACTTAGAATGCTATGCGTGTAACCCTGATAACTTTAAATACGGGGTACAATTCATTTAACTTTTACATCCAGAAGAAGAAGTACTAGATAAATTAATTATTTCAACTCTTATGTCATAATTTAATTAGTTCAAAGAACAGTTTTAAATGACAGGCGATAAATAAGTTGGTGAGAATTTAAAATAATTTACAAACTTCTTAATAGAATTTAATAAAGAAGTTGACTGTCAAATTCAATTGTTTATCCCAACATTGTGTTAGCTTCAAACAACAGTGAGATACATTAATGAAGATGTCAGTTGTGTTTTTAATTAGAAAATGTCAATAGCCGAGTTTTAAATTCCAGGAGGTTCTAACTAAAAGTATTCGCACACCACACAGTCTTCAAATACACAATGGTTAATGGCCACTCCGTTAACAGCCTATATTTCTGTTTGTGTTAAAATTCTTCGAGATATGTCAAGTTAGTTTTAAACCAATTGGAGTATAGAGAAAGGGTTGCTATCTCGTGTTTGCATGCCATAAATAAAAGAGATATTTTAGTATTATTATGTGATAATGGAAAAACTGTATCAATAGTTGTAAAAACAATAACCAAACGCTGTGCTATCAAAATTTTTCCCATTGGATATCGCTCTAACTTTATCAACACCATTAACAGGTATGAATTTGACAGCTGAGTTCGATTTTTTGGAATCTATCATACAAAAAGCTTTGCAACACGAATAATTATCAACTTATGATCCTTTTGCTTATTCATCACAAAAAGGTTATTACAAATTTGCGTGTACGAGTTTAACTGAAGATTTACTTGCTTTCTTGAACACAATATTTTCAGAATTAGTTTATCAGTTAAATTTATCGTAATAATCATTGAATGCCTTCATGTCAGGTTTACAAAAATTAATAACTTCAATGTGCAGCTAGTTGAAATTCAAGCATATAACTAACAGCATTCCAAAGCTTCACTCAGTATTTTAGGGTGAATCCACATAGAAGAGATTTTTGAAAAGTGACGCTTTTAAAATGGAGTTTGACGACGGGTTTAGTTCACCGAATTTAACATACGCTTTGTAAAATTCTAACAACAAAATAGCAATAGCTAAGCAGTTCGAGGCGTATTTGAAACTGGATATGAAGCAGGTGAAGATCGAGATCACGCCGATTCAGCCTTATTAGGAGCCGAAGTAAATTCTGGATGTGTACAGAGTGCTGATGAAGATAAAGCTTAGATTGAACACGTTAGATAGGATTTACCAGGCTTTGGAGTAGTTGTACGAGCAGAGTCAGAATCAGAGTTTCTGCTAGTCCCAGCCTGGTAAGTTGATTCCGACGTTAAGGGAGTAGTCCAGGAACATGCCTTCTCAGTCTGAGTTGGAGACCGTGCAGAGTTATTTTGGTTCCATTTTTAATGAGTTGGGGTCTACGATTGACAATTTGTTAACGTTTTAGGCGAATTATGCGATTTTTTACGGGCTGCGGTTGCAGTTTTAGCAGCTCTATTGCCCCACTCCAAGTCAGGCCCCGATTGACGATTTGTACATTCAGTTAAAGCAGCTGATCAGATTCAGCTCGTCCGAGCTCGCACCCCGGCTGCGCAAGCAAGTGTTACAGAGCTTTGGCCAGTCAATTGCTCTCGCGATGCGTTTCATTCTGCTCGACTCTGGTAAGCGTGCGCGCACCATCTCTCAGCGCGACCACGTTCAGCTTTAAAACGATCTCACTTTATTGTCTGAGCTCGTTTCTGGGTGCGAGTTCGTGTCCGACCATATTTTCGAGCTCTGGGTAAACCGGAATTAAAGTTCGGGTCTTACATTCGAGGTCCTAGTTTCTGAAAAGGAGCTGCAGGACATTTTCAGGAGAGCGGAGAGGGCCGTTTCACTCCACTCCGAGTCATCCGAGTACTTAATTAAACTTATTGAGCAGCTAAAGCCAGAGGAACTCAAATAATTTGACGTACTGAAGGAAATACACGAAACAGCCGGAACGGAAGAATTCGTACGCATTCTTAACTTCAGAAGGTACGACGAAGAAAACACAAGAAAGTTCATGCAAATGTTGAAAAAGAAACTGTGAGCTGGTTTTGTTTTTACATTGAGTATTTAATAGAGAAGAATATTAATTACCATATTTATTATTGAATAATAATATAAAATGAAAATTTATTTAAGTTTGATAGAAAATTTGTAAGAGCTATTGGTTGTTTGTTATTCATAATCTAAAATTTCGAATAATATTTTAATTTTGGTTTCAGTTAATGGACTGTTATAAGATTGATCGAATTAAGTCACAGTATTGTTTATAAGGTTACATTAAGCGTAGTATTTTAGTATACTTTATAATATACTTAGTATATTAGTATAGTATACAAAAGCATTATTCAAATTAATTGGATTGTAATATCGTATCTAAGTATTACTTTTAATATAAGAATGAATCATTGATTAAATCATTGCTCATCAACAGTGACCTAAACAGGGTATTTAGAATATACACCTGATAGGTTATTTGCGTTAATTAACAACTATCCACTTGTGTTATTTACGACATCTTTCAATTATTCTTCACATTAAGAAATACGAGTAACCTCTGTATCTTCACAAGAATATGTTATTTTAGTGATATCGGACTGAATCTACACATTTTTGTTGAAACTAAAAATATCTACCACAAATGTTACATTTACTTCAGAATTAGTATATTCTTGAATACAATCAGAGGTAAGTTCCAGATAAATATTATTGTGATATATCGTTGACATTATCTCACAATTTTATAATGATTTTTCTCCAGTATAACAACTAAGCGATAATACAATAATTATCATTGAAGTGAAATATTAAAAAAAATACCTCTAAGAATTCAGTGTGACGAAATATGTGTTGGATCATTTATATAATTTACACTATTATTAAATGGTTTATTAATTTGCTTGAAAAAGTAAGTAATAGTTTTAAAAGAAAAAGAAAATTTAGTGATTACTTATACATTACTTTAATTTAAATTAATATTGATAATGTTGATATGTTGGTAAAAGGTTATTTGTAAAGTTTAATAATTCAATTATTATAATTGAAACATTTTATACTTATATTCAAAGCAGACAATGAGCGTGTCAAGATAGATCTTTTAAACTTATTTCAATTCAAAATCACTTTCCTGCTTTGTAGTAAGTTTTCTTTAGGGTTGGCAGTGCTCCTGTGGTGGAGAAGCCTAATTGTACAACGTTTGTTTTGTTTTCTGGTGGTGGGTGGACGATTTGTGGAGCTGAGTTTGCGTTTACGGTTTTGGTCACTGTTGGTTTTGTTTTTGGCTTAGGTTTGGGTTTTGGTTTTTCTACTTCTTCTGTGTCTTCTTTGGGCAGGCTGCGTTCAGTTTTCTGCACGGGGATGTTCCTAGCTTGTTTCCACGCGTCTTCCATGTCTTTAACGAATGCTTCGTCTATTTTCTTGTCTTTTCGCACTTCTTCGATAACAGTCAGGAAATCGTCGAAGTATTAATGTGCGAGGCATTATTGAGCGCTGATTCTGCGGAGTGGGTCGTATTCGAGCATTTTTGCGATGATGTCGACAACTTCTGGTTTTGCGTTTGTCATCATCGTTTGCACTCCGCACCCTTTTACAACTTGGAATTCGGCTTTGATGGGGTTGTTTTTCGCGTTTCTTCTGAGTCTTTTGATGAGTTCGGTGGAGGGGGTTCCGAGAACGTTGTGGATTCGGCACATTTAATCGAATTCGTCCTTCCCGGGGAAGATGGGGTGGAGCTCGATCAGTTCGTACATGACGCATCCGAGGCCGAAGATGTCCATTTCCTGCCCGTAGATTCCATCGGAGAGCAAAACTTCTGGGGGGCGGTACCAGCGGGTGGAGATGTACTCGGTGTAGGGGAATTCGGAGCCGATTTAGCGTGCGGAGCCGAAGTCGGACAGCTTCACTATGTCGCCGGTCCAGGACTCCGAGTTCTTCTGCACAAGCACGTTCTCAGGCTTCATATCGCGGTGGAAGAAACCGGCCTGATGCGAGGCCTTGAGCCCATTTAAAATTTGGAACATGTACCACTTAACCTAGTTCACCGGAAGAGGCGTTTTCCGGTGCCTTATCGTCTAGTACATGTCGTGAGACATCAACTCGAACACGAGCGCTAATCGGCCAGTGGACTTGTCAAACAGGATCTCAAGCAGTTTAACCGTGTTCTAGTTCTGCGAAAGGACCTTCAAAGCCTGAATCTCACGCAACTACACTATTTAGTCAATCGATTTGTACGTCTGCTTCATTCTTTTTATGGCCACCATTTACCCGGTTTTAGTATTTTCCGCCTAAATCACATCGGCAAACGCGCCCGAACCCTTCTTCGCCACAAAACGGAATTTGTTCTACCGCTAGGCAACTTGATTATCTGTCATTATACTTTTTTGCGCGAGGAGTGGTCAAACCCACAAATTTATTGAAAATCAGTACATTATAAGATCTTCTAAATCTATAGAATTCACACTACCGATTGAAGTGAAGAATTAACAATATTATCCACAAATATGATAAATAAATATTTAAATTTAAAAGAAACCACACCGTGCTTTTGGAAATGGGCCGCGACTCCACTTTTGCCAAACATCACACCGAATACAGACACTGGTATGTTAAAAATCTCTCATAACTTAAACTAACAAATTAGCCGTTGCTGTGGTAACGTCAACGCTGTTGTCAGCAACTACGGACTCATGGTTTGCCGTCGTTGTTTCCGTGACAATGCCGCCAAGATCGGCTTTGTCAAGTATCACTGATCAGTTAATTTGCTTTATTTATCCCTAAACTAGAACCAAATACTTTGATGTGCGATATTAATACTCGAGTCTGTAATAATAATGAACGCAAACTCCTTACTAAACCGAAAACGCTAGCCATATGTATCATTCTACCTGTGCTAACATTAAAATAACATTTATTTATTTTAAATAAATATATAATATTTTCAAATAGCATCATTCAATTCTAAATCTGCTATAATATTTCTGGCAATTAGCATCCTTTCCTACCTGCTTCTAACAGCTAGTAAACTGACTTATAATATTTTTGTATGAAAATATTTAATCAGGTCCTGCTGTGAACTATTTTCATTGAGAGGTTCAACGAAACATCGTTCATAAGGTTGTAAGAATTGTTCTAGTGTGAATCCTTTAGTGGACGTTTTCGGAATTTGATTATACTTATCTCTAATGTTCTATAAAGTAAGAAGTGTTTCGTAGTCATATTCTGCTTCTTCCAGCACTTTTTTTCATCGTTTTCTTTTGTATTTCTTTCAGTTATTAGAGGGTGTATAGATCTCCTGTGCGAAGTGCGTGTTACAATGTGAGTATAATATTTAGCTTTTTGCCTAGTATTTCAATTTCTATGCTCATTTGAAGTGGTAAATGTTATGTTTCGCATCATAACTATATTGTGCAACTATTCGCCCTTTCCGCTCACTTTTAGATGACTCATTTGTAACGTCCAAACAGACATCATCATTTCGCGTCTGATGGTGAAACTTACAAGTAACACGTTTAAAACATAACCCTGTTAAACAGACGCTTATTTGAAATTGCTAACTAACCAGTAGCGCGTGCTTATACAGAGTTCAAACACCCCAATGATATGTATTTAATAAATGCAGATTTGTATCGTTAAAATAGAAACGAATACCTTCAACGCGTTTACAGAACCGATAGACCATACTACGACGAACTCTCGCACATAGCCGACAAAATAAACGAAAAGAGACAACTTGATAAAATGACAATTCAAAACACAGAACCAAAACTCAAAAACTTCTTCTGGACACCAGTGCCAAAAAGTAATCCACTCGACTACTCAAAAAAGCTGGAAAGAAGAGATTTAACTCAATCAGAAAGAGCCAATCTTAAACAAATTGAAAAATCACTCCAAAGACCGCAAAGTGGGCTGAGCCAAAGACCTCAATCAGCATAAAGCATGAACTCAGCTCCAAGATCCTTAAATAGCTCAGAAAAACAATAAACAAGCATTTAAATGATTTAAAGCGCCCAAGTTCAAGAAAACAAACACAACCCTAATATGTTACTCACACCTGAAAAGAAACAAAAAGAACAAAAAGTTATCACATCCCAAACAGAAAGCACATACAACGACGACCAAATTGTAAAAGCAAGAGAATTTGTTGACAGAAGACCATATAAACAAAACATTGTTATCCAGTGAGACAAAAATACATTTAATAGACTTACATGATTAAATTAGCAATATATTATTTTGTTTTGATGACATTAATATATGTTAATATATGTTAAAAATAACAAATATTTACATAATAATAGTGTTGTTAAAATAATAACAATTTAATACCACTCCAGACCTTTGAATGAACTGTTTCCAAACACAGTTCAGACATCCAAGACGCTGATGCGAGATTTGAACAGCTTAAATTCCCAACACGGGGGTAACTTAGTGCTGTAGTAGCTTCAGAAAGCTTGAAGTGTGATTTTGAAATACTGAATGAGTTTAAACTATATAACGATGCTGAAAAAGCTTATTATACACTGATTATTTATAATTATGCACTATTTATTAGTATTATTAATTGAAGGGTTGACTCAGTAATTATTTTAACTTTCAAACATGGGCTAGACATAGATAAACATTATTTCATTTTATCTTCTGACGATTTCGAGCCAGTTAAAAACTGGTACAAAATTATTTTGCATCACTCAGTATTTAGAATACCACTCAGTATATCTCATTACCAATTGTACAAGTAAAAGAATTAATTAATTTATCAAACATGTAAACAAACATTGCTTCATATTTGTCTTATATCATAAAATCGCACATAATTAACATTGTCCACTCCAAATGTCAGTTGTTCTAATTCGTTAAAACAGGACGAATAATTTGATTTGCAGATTTGAGGCGGACCCTCGTTATTATCTTGTGTCCGCTCTTCCTTTAAGGATGCAGGAGTTGGTTCGTTAGTATTTTTTGTAAAATTCGTCCAGGTTGTCATTTTTTGTTCAAGGTGCGTTTAAGTAGAACCAGTACACCTTATTCCAGGAGTTGCTTGATTTGAAGGTGCTGAATTTACTTGACGGTGTTGCTTATTTGAACAATTAGCCGTTGAAGAACAAGGTGCTTGCAATTCAGAACGATCCTCCTGCGTTTTTAACGTCCGACCCGGTTAAAATCCAGTAGTTCATTCATCAGCAGTCAAGCACTAATTTAAAGTCCTTCTTGAAGTCAAAATAAGTCCAGGATATGGTCAACAACAGCACTGACCAATTTAAATATATTTTGTCTCAAAAGCTGGGCCCGTTGAAATACGTTTTTGAGAACCTTTCACTCCAAGAGGAGTCACTTACCGAATCCGTTTCTGAATAAGATTCGATTTAGGAGCCAATTTCTTACAGTGATAAACTTGACGGGATAATTCACCAAATCAAAAGCCGAATCGAGTTCGTAACGAACAAACTATTTTATTCAATAAACGAATTCAATTTGGACAATATATTGAACCTGAAAGTAAACAACGCGGACCTCGAAGAACTGAAATTCTACACGAAAATACTTAAAGACCTGGAGTGAAAATAAATGCATTATATTTTAGATGAAATTTAAATTATAGGATTTATTGGTTAGGGTACTCAAAGAACTGATTTATTTGAAAATTATGGTTGACATAGTAATGAATTTAATCAATTAAGAAGTCAATATTTATGTTCTCTATTCATAAATAATATGAAATGTATATTCACTAATTATATTATATTTACCAGTTCAAACTCTATTTATATATATATAGTTGGATTACATATATATAGTTGGATTATATATATAGTTGGTGTGATAATTATCATTTAAATACACGTTTTTATATAGTAAACCGTTTAATTAAACAATACCACTCCATACCTTTAAATGAACTGTTTCCAAACACAGTTCAGACATCCAACACACTAACGCAAGATTTGAACAGCTTAAATTCCCAACATGGGGGTAACTTAGTGTTGTAGTAACTTCATAAAGTTTGAAGTGATATTTATTTAATAAATAAGTAATAAATTTTAAAATATTTGATGATAAATGGTGTTATAGCCAATTTCACGTAGATTCTTCATAAGTATCTAACTATTAGCTATTTAAGTGAAGAACTGACTTTATCTTCAAAATACTCAACTTCTTTCGTGTTATTTGAATCAAACCCTAATTTTAATGTTTAACAACTATTTATGTTATTAACTGATAACGTTCAAATTTATAACTATTATAAATATATCAATTAATATCATATATTAATATCACAATTAACAATAAAAAACTGAAAGAAAAACGGTCACGTTTAAACAAAACTCACAAACTGTAAAACAGGTCGTCCATCAGTCCGCCCAGTTCCTGATACGCCTCGAAGTACGTTCTCTCCGTTTGCACATTTCCGTTCTATTTGGTTTTAAGTTCTCTATCAAATAACTCATTAAATTTGGTTTATTAGTGTGTATTTGAGATTGAGTTTGTATTTAGTTGATTATTAAATTTATTGAAGGATTGATTGAAATGGTTTTCAAATTGATTTGGAGGATCGAATTGATTGAGTTGATCGAATTGGTCGAAAACGTCGAACTGGTCGAATTGTTGCTCGTCCTCGCACCGAATTGAGTCTATGCTTGGCCGCTGTTTGTAGTGCAGAATCTGCTCAGAAAGCTGTTTTCGCTGCTAAATGAGCTGATCCTTCTTCTTCTACTGCGAGATCATCAAATCCAACTCTATCTGAAGCATCGCCATCTGATTCTTGGACTTGGAAAACTTACCGCACATCTAGTACACGTAATCGTAAAACTTACCAGGGTGCAACTCATTCGCATCCTAAAAATCAATTAAAGAATCACGCACAAAAGTAGTCAAAGAACACTTACTCGTGTAATACGGAATAGTTGATATAATCAACTACAAAATCTAAATCTTGTAGGGCTCCAGCTAATTGAACGCACACTAACTAAACTGCTTCACAAACCACTTCGTCACCAGCTGAAGAGGCAGATTCAACTTCGAAGACGCAAATTATAACACACGCCTGCGACCGGCTTCAGACAAGGTGAAGAAATGCTTCACCAAAGCTATATTAGAAGTTTACTCAAGATATGCCGACATCTGCTGTATTATTTCAAATTACTGCTAACCAGTCAACTAAACAGGCGGCATTATTATATGTGGAGTGGAAACAGGAAAACAAAGTTGATTTCTATGTATAGCAGTGTATTCGGAATTGATTGTGATTAATAGAATATTCACTTATTGCCAACAAAAAACAGACAATAAGAGCACTTTTAATAATTATGGACAAAAAATTAGCTATTAAGTATCACAATTAAGGTGTGTGTTTGCGTGTTTTTTCGCGCATGTGATTCACAATTACAGTGGTGGGCCCTCGAAATGCTTTTTTGAATTAGGAAGAAGAATGAAGTTTATTATTTGAATCTTACTTATATCACTGCCCGGCTCAATAATGAGTGTGTTCTCCCTCCTCATCAATACACTCATTAACTCTATTTACTATTGATTTGTAAAGTGCTTCAATCACATCAAGGCCTGGTTGAGCCTTGGATAGCTGTGCTACAATAATTAACGTATATAACTCTGTATATACTTCAATAATAAGTTTCAACTTTACCTAACGTTGTATAATTTAACAATCAAGAAAATTGATTTCTCATTATGAAATGGAAGTGGAAGATCATAAGTAAAATAACTGTTGTTTTAGAGTAGCATCAATATATTATTTAATGCTGGGCCCGACTAACCCACTTGATTCCATTCTTCAAGAAACAAAAATGCATTCATTATTTGAATATTGAGAATGAAAGCGACTGTAACTACCTGAATTATAATTCTAATTAAGCGAAGTACCAATACTTCATCTTGAGCTCCCGGTTGAGATTGAAAGAAAAAGTCCTCCATTGTTTTTCGTGATTAAGAAATACCTAAAATCGTTCAGATTGACCCAGTTGAAGATGAACACCGAGGTCCTCTGCAGGTCCAGTGCTTGCGCTACTAGTTATAAATTACATATTGCGTCCGTATACCAATCATTGGATCCTCTTATTCTTTTCTCCAATCAGGCTTAACTACCATATATTTTCGAGATAAAATCTTTCATAAATTAGTTTTGTTGACTAAAACGTAGAAATTACACAGGGACATCTTAAACAAGTGATATAACTAGTTCAGATTGGTACAATATTTTATGAATTCATCCGTTGGACCCAGAAATGAAGAGAATACAAACGCTTCAGAACTGCCTAAGTTTGTTAAGTGAATTAGTTGACCTTCCCTAAACATCTTCTACCGCGTTTATTTTTGTCATTGCCGTCCTTTTATTGCATGTGGTAATTTCTATTTTTCCTTTTTGGAATATTAAATACCGACTTTGAATAGTCGATTATGGTCTAATACGATCGAAATCATATTTTTGGCCCTCTTGTGTTAATGAGTAGTTCATGAATAATCTCCAACTTGAGATTATTTATTGGAATTTGTCATCCGCATTAGAAGTGGCAAAATATTTTAATATATAATTACTCACATAGTAAACAAGAAAAAGCAATTCCACCTCCCATAACTGTATATCATTTTTCAAATAATTTTACTATATTGATGCGAGTTAAAATGAATATATCATTTTTTAATGTTTCTTGTGATTGAAGTAATTGATTATTGAGTGGATGTGTTTAAGATGTACCAAAAGAATGAGCTGATATATATAAATGAACAACTGTTTGAGCTGATATTTTACTATATTGAATCAATATAGTAAAAGTACGTTACGTACAAAAATGAAATTGCATACGAAATATTTAATTTATTTATAAATTTCATTCAACTTTATTATATAATGCTATTTAAACAGTTAATATAACTAAATATTCCTTAAATATAAGTCATTTAATAATATTACTTGAAATTAATTTAAATTTAGTTAACATATATATTGGAGTGAAATATTAATATTATGTGTATATACTTACTATTATTCTAATATTACAGTATAAATATCGTAACTATTCTTCTTGTGTTGTAAAAGGTGTTAAATCAGTTAATAATTGAATTTTTGGAATAATATGAAATATATTCATTAATACATTGTATTTAGCATTATATATTAGTTTAGAGTAGTTCGTAATATGTATGATAATTTTTATAGTGATAATAGCCTAAATTACAATTATTATATTTAATATATATATTATCAAGAAAAGTGTTATAAATAAATTCATAAAGCGGAATTGGTGTTGTATTTTAGCAGTATATACTAATAAATTGTATTTTTCAGACTTCAATCTTGTTATTAGAAATATTTTGAATACATTACATTTGAAGTGGGAAATATAAAAATATTCGTACATATTATCATTAAATAATCAATTTTTCAATTAATTAATTGAAATCTCATCAATATCTTAATGGTCCAAATTTTCTCTCATAAGTCTCGATTAGATCGAGTGCTAAAATTAGAACTAGTAATATAAATGCAATAGATAATATAATTAGTACAATAAATGATTGCACCCTGATCCAAGGTACCTGAAACTGAAATTAAATCCATTCATATTGATTATTATCAAAATTCCCGTGTCGAGCATCATCAACTTCATGGAGTGGAAAATTAATTTTTGGGTACGTCACCACCTATATATGTATAATATAATACAAGTACTCACTGGAAGCTCTCTTTGTAATTCGAGGGGCTCAACCCTCACTCTTAGTGTTAAAATATCTAAATAAATTGCGTACAAAAATAATATTTGCGTACGAAAAGCAACTTTGTTGTACGTGATTCGTACTCCGCGTACAGAAGAAAAATCGCGTACAAATCGCGTAAAAAACCACCCATATTATTGATTATTCTCACTCTTATATATGTTATAAGGTTAGCGAACAGTTGTATTTATTTGAATTATTGTTTTGTGTAACAATCGCGTTTATGCTGATAATTTTCAATCCTGTAAAATATATCGGCTGGGTTTCAATAAAAATAATAATATTTGCAAACAAATAACGAAATATGTGCACACGAAATATGTGTGGTTACGAAATATGTGTGGCATACTAAATTAAAAACTGAACACCAAAACCACCCAAAGATAAGGTTAGAGGCGAGTATTTTAAATTGTAATAAAGATCTAAAATTCATTATCGAAATAGCCAAGTATATATAATTCTTTTTAGCTTCACCCGACTAATTAAAATATTGTGAATAAAGACAAACTAATTACTTAAGTAATACATAGTAGCTTACTTAAATCTATTATATATGATATATCGTTTCATTTCAAGTTAAGGTGAATATAAGCGAATCTGTAACATGGGACACTATTTAAAATATAATTATCAGCTTAAACTCGACTATAATATAATTGAGATGATCACCACTCCAACCAATGAAACCAACTGAAGATAAAAGCAAAAAGCTGTGCACGATCTCGGATAAGACAAAATTCACGGATAATGATGTAATAGAAGCATCATGCTTCCAAGCCGAAAATACAACAATGAAGTAAGTTGACTAAATCCAAATGCACGCGACTTCGCTCGTGGTCATCAACAGCCACTTGTGCTCAACACTAGGAATCAACCTACACGTGAATATCACGTATCTTGATCTTCGTGGCAACTATTTGCGAGACGTGGATCTGAAGTTCCTGGTCAATCTGGAGTATGTAGATTTGAGCGCAAATTTTATAAAAGAAGTTGATTCGATTTCTGGGAATAAGAAGATAAAAACCTTGAAACTGGCTTCCAACAAAATCCAGAAGATAGATTTCATTACCACTTTACCGAAGTTAAAGGAGTTCAATATTGAAGAAAATATGGTCTATGATATATAACCTATTTATAAGCATTCCAACTTTTCTCCGTCGTGGACTTCCATTTAAAAGTCAATTCAAGTCGATTCCAAGCTTGAGAAGGAAAATACTACAATTTTGTTCTGGAGATGCCTCAACACCATGGTTGTACGATTCAGGGACAAAATTGAGTTCAAAGAAGGGCACTGCGTTTTACGCATATCAAACGACCAAGATCTAATAGAAACCGTGTTTCTGGATTACCTAAAAGTGACTAAAGTGTTTATAACAGAATGCCACAACATCTCTTTCACAGAGACTCCGAAGCTCTTGACGTAGCTCTGTGTTTTCAACTCGGACATCAAGAGTTTGTCCGGCCTGGAGAAAATGGTGCAACTTGAATATCTTACTTTGAGGCAGTGTAACTTGTCCAGGATCCAAGGCCAACTGGAGGCAACCAAGAATCTTCCTAATCTACGGTACTTGGACGTCGCGCAGAACAACCTAGACAATGTTTAATTCGTTTGCAACGATAAGCTGACCAGTTTGAACGTGAGCCAGAACAACCTGAAATCACTTAATGGTTTAGGAAACGTGCAAAATCTAGCATCCCTGGATGCTAGTGGGAACAATCTCGAATCGGTTTCGGAACTAGCAGATCTAACCGATTTAACGGAGCTCAACATCAGCTTCAACTCTATTAAGTCGGTTCAGTGCCTCAACCGCCTCTAGAAGCTGGTTTACTTCAATTTGATGAGCAACAAAGTGATTGACATAGAAGTCTGCATGAAGATGAAGAACCTTATAGACCTGAGAACGCAGAGAAATTTCGTTAAGAATTAATACGTTTTAGCCGAACATCCGAATGTAACTTAAGCTTGGCTTTCCGAACAACTTGAAGTGGACAAAAACGACAAAGAAGCCCAAAAGCTGAAGGAACAGAGCAAGAACTACAACATGATCGAAAAGTATGGTAACTAAGTTAAAAACAACTCTCTTGAGGTAAAGAACGACCAGTTCGTCAAGAACCTTAAATTCTCAGATTTAATAAATGTCACGAAAGAACTCTCAATTTCTCAGTGCAAAAACGTTATCTTTGAAGTTGTTCCGGTTCTGGTTCAAAAATTAAAAGTTAACGGCTCTGGGCTGTAGAATATATTAGGTCTTGAACAGATGACACAGATTACAAGCCTTGAACTAAATGATAATTTACTCGAAGACGTGATAGAAATCTAAGAGCTCACAAAACTGACACGACTCGTATTGAGTAATAATAGGATAAGCAGACTGTACTGGATCAAAGCGCTCACTCAGTTGAGTTATCTTGACATCCAGAATAACAAATTCGTTTCCGTTGAATGCTTGAAGGACGTTTAAAGCATCAAAGAATTATTCATTTAAGGAAACATGATACAAGACGCAGACTATTTGTAACAGCTATAACACTACAATAAGAAGTGGATCTCGCTTCAGAAGGATTTTGGCGAGTAAGATGTTGAATACTATCTAGGTCCAAACAGCGATCAACATGATGTGAAAACATGCACTTCAAGGCTTATCGATGCCAAAAAGTATCTTATCATCGCGTTTAAGTATAAAAACAACGTGAATGACTCAAAGTTGGCTATTTAAAACAATACTGATTCCATAGACTTATCTTTTGTAAGTGTTTTGTCTGATTTAATAAACTAATAAATTAACTCCGTTTCAGTAGACAACTGTCCAAATATTCAATGTAATGTAAAGCATTCAATTTAGTAATTAACGATCACTAACAGCCATTTGAGGAATCTTGGTACTTTGACTGCGAGCCTTATTTATCTTGATTTGGGATTCAACAGTTTGGAAGATGTATCAGTTATTGAACACCTAACTTGCTTGCAAAAGTTAATATTGAGAGACAACAGCATACGCAAGCTGGATTTCTTGAAATCGTTAGTGAAGCTGGAGCATCTGGATGTGCAAAATAATAAACTGTTGTATGTGAACTTCATTAAGTTCCTTCCTTTGCTTTAAGAATTATTTATAGATGGAAATTTCATTTGCAATCTGTATTGTGTGGCTGAGCATCCAAAGTGCAACAATAGCTTTTTCATTTAAAGAGACCCAACTCAAGATGAGGTGTGGAACTACTTGGGACAGTGCACGAAGCAATAGCTTGACACTGAGTACAAAGTTGTTCAGGAGCAAGTCAAGCAGCGGGATAATATGCCACAATATCAATATCTTATTAAAATATATAATTATGAAAAGGCGATTGAATCTAAAGCTTGGATAACCGTTTACAACGTTTCAGAAAATGAATCGAAGTAAATAGAATAAATTTAAAACGGTGAAACGTTCGGAAGAAACAAGAGAATTACTTGCGATTAAAAAGATAGTTAAACGGTTCTGAACTAACTAATGGAAATTAACGCAACATTCAAAGTTGAAGTGGAAGAGTTCAGTTTGCTTTTAATAAAATATGATAACGAACTGGAGAACTTATTATTCGTTAACAAGTTCAACATTCAGAAACTGGTCGTAAAAGACTGCAAAAATGTTAAATTCCATGGAGTGGCAAATGTTAAGGTTCTCGAAGCAAATAGTTGTGAACTTTAAAGTATAGATGGAATCCAGAACTGGAACCAGCTCTTGGAACTAAATTTGATTGGAAATAAACTGGAAAGTATCGCACAACTTGAGAACTTGACTCAACTTAAAGTTCTGTCGTTATATTAAAATCGGATCTAAAACGTGGAGCCTCTGAGAGGACTCGTGAACCTCACGACTCTTTGGTTAGATTCGAATAAGATCGAAAACGTGGAGCCGCTGAGAGGACTCGTGAACCTCACGACTCTTTGGTTAGATTCGAATAAGATCGAAAACGTGGAGCCGCTGAGAGGACTCGTGAACCTCACGACTCTTTGGTTAGATTCGAATAAGATCGAAAACGTGGAGCCGCTGAGAGGACTCGTGAACCTCACGACTCTTTGGTTATATTCGAATAAGATCGAAAACGTGGAGCCGCTGAGAGGACTCGTGAACCTCACGACTCTTTGGTTATATTAAAATCAGATCTAAAACGTGGAGCCGCTGAGAGGACTCGTGAACCTCACGAATCTTTCTTTATATGAAAATCAGATCTAAAACGTGGAGCCGCTGAGAGGACTCGTGAACCTCACGACTCTTTTTATTAAATCAGATAAAACGTGGAGCCGCTGAGAGGACTCGTGAACCTCACGGATCTTTCTTTACATAAAAATCAGATCTAAAACGTGGAGCCGCTGAGAGGACTCGTGAACCTCACGACTCTTTAATTATTTTCAAATCAGATCTAAAACGTGGAGCCGCTGAGAGGACTCGTGAACCTCACGAATCTTTCGTTATCTGAAAATCAGATCTAAAACGTTGAGCCGCTGAGAGGACTCGTGAACCTCACGACTCTTAGGTTATAAAATAATAAAATAAAAGATTTCAGTCCAATTCAGAACCACCCGAACTTCAAAAACTATTCAACTTGGGGTTAAAAGTGACTGGAACTTTTTCATTTCTCTTTCAATTAAAACGAACGTTCCCTCCGCTCCAGCTAACCCTGGCCTCGGTAAGGAGCGAGTATTTTTGTATTTATAATTATCTGATTAATATTTCAACTATTAATATTCATAGTTAACTGAATTTTTCACAGATCTGAAATCTCTTAATGTGTTTTTTGAGAATGAAAACTTTAAATATATTATTTATTAATTTTACAGAATTTGTGGCAGTAACACTACAGAATACACCAAAAAAATGCAAATAACGATTTCAAAATATCTGTTACTATTTTTAATAAATGTTACCGAAATTACATTAAAATCTGAATAAAACTCATAAAAATATTAATTTATATCAGCGGTTCAAATTTAGTATTTTACCTCTATTTACACGATATTATTATATGATTTAAAAATAAATTGAAGATTAACTTCTGTTTAGTTGACTATATCAATAATTAAAAACATTATGTAAAAGTTCTCAAAATAATATGATAAAATAATATGATTTCCTTTATATACTTGAAAATAGCAGATAAAATGGAATGTCGATGGTGTGGCAATATGTAGTGTTACTGCCACTAAATGTGTAGAATTAAGGAATATAATATTAAATGTTTTCATTCTCAAAAAACACATAAAGAGAATTTATCTCTGTGAATCAGTTAAAATGAAAATACTATCTCAAACAGTTACAAAAATATTAATATTAAATTTAAAATATTAATTAAATTTAAACATTCACAAAAGATTGAAACAGTTCGCGCCAGAACTCAAACATCTCCAACTCTTTTCGCGTTCAGAAATCTCTCAAATTGAAATCGACTCTCGGAACTTTTAAACGAGACGATTCCCTCCACTCCTGATAACCCAGGCCTCGGTAAGGGGTGAGTTATCGTTTTAATTAATATATACGGTGAAGGACAATTAATATTAAGTTGTAGCTTAGTGGTTTAAAATAGAGTGAAGAAGTTCTTGAGATATTGTAAATCCCATTCTTATACTTCCTGAATGAGATCGAATTTAACGGGTTAATTTATTTAGACAAGTATTGTTTTAATTAATAATATTTGGGTGAGAATGGTAGCGTTTTGGCTTATAAGGTAGCTCAACAAATAACAAACCTATTTTTGATTTCAAATACAACTACATATACAAGGTGTTGTTCATAATTGGTTGTTAGAGTTGGGTAATTCCACGTATAACGTCCGATTTGGTCCACATCCGACCACGACGTGGTAATTGTACGTGGTAATTTAAAATTTGCGATCATGAAAGTTGTGAGTAGTCATTTTTTGCATTTTTACGATAATAATTGATTTAGTATATATTGTGACATCATATTAAATTTTATTCCACCTCTAATTAACAATTAATATCACAATCGAAATTCTTATATTTATTGAAACCCAAAACATTTTAAAATGGAATAAATATATTTTAAATATTATAATTACACTGAAAAATGTATTTTTATGATGAAAAACTCTAAAATTTTGAGTATTTTATAAATAATTTAACTTCGTAATAATTATTCTGAATAGGGCTAAATTGTCTTTATTTTCAGCTAAAATCCTACCTGTACGATTTTTACTGAAATTTACACTATTTTAGATTATTTTGAAGTGAAATATTAATATTTTGTACAATTATTAATAAAGAATTTGAATATAATATTATTATATTAATATTATATATTACTTTAATTTAATTAATATAGAAGAAGACATCACACCGTAAATTACGTCTATACTGGTCACCCTTTTTCTTTGATCATCACATTTCCTTTCCTTTCTAAACCAATGATCCCTAAGAAACCAACAACATTCCTCTCTTACCAAATATCTCGCGTGGCGTTATCACACGTCACACCTCCTCACAGACTCTCCGTTAGCTCTTTCGGGCTAATGGAGTTTGTTTTGGAGATCTTTTTGTTGATAACAGCTTTTGGTTTAATTAATATATATATCACTTCCTCGAGACGGCACAAACAGACTTCATTGAAACTTTCAAAAGCAAAACATGGGCTCTTGCACACCAGTGTTTCCACTTTCAATTTTTTAATTTATTCAATTTTTAATTTAATTAATATATTAATATTATTATTATTTTAACAACAGTAATAGTTAAAATATAAAGAGAAATGAGAGGGTTGACAAGCGGCGTAGAAGTTCCAAAAGTGATTTTAATTTTTATAGCATGTATTCTATTGTATATCTCTCGTACAATTAATTCAGAATTTTCGATTTCCTATTTATGAAACATTATAAATTACTATTTATAATTTATTATTAGCTATAGATTCTATTTTAGTAGTGGAAAATAGAGATATCTTTTAAAGACACTATAGGTGCCCTTTAAATTCCACTCCTTAGACGAGCCAAAGCAGTTGAACTGTACTCAGATTACTTACTATAAACTGATGACCACTGATAATCTTGTAAAAACTGATATAGCTCATAATAGCAAAGCTACTCACGATACTACTGTTAATAATTATTTTACAAATATTGCGATTAATTCAACATTAAATTATGAAGATAAAAGTGCCATATTATCAGTGCGTTAGAACATTTAGATATTCAAGTTAACGATACCTGTTTGAATTCGTGTCGAAATTCTTTAAAACAATTATAATGAAAGTAATTCAAAAATCAAATTACTTATAATCTGTTATGGTCGACAAAACATATAAACGGTTATAATTTTGATGCTATATCTGATATTCTATAATTTCAGTGACGCATAAGTTCATTTGATTAAATATTTATTTGAGGACATTTATGTGATTTTACTTAATGTATAGTAGCGATGACTCGAGTCATCTGTTCAAATCAAAATTCATCTGGCGAAAATGTACTTGTACATACACGGACAACTTTAGTTAACTGATTTTTAAAACTGTCTGTGTATCATTGTGCATTACAGTATTTTAAGTGGATAATGACAAGTTACTTTAAAATGTTTAATATTGGAAAAACGTGAAATTATATTATTTTAATACAATTAATTAAGAGATAATAAATTTTTAATTTGTTATAAGTTAGATAGTACAGTTTGATTCATATATTAGGTGTGGAAATTATATAAATTGTTATTTAAATATAATAATATAACATTTTTGTATCATTATTAAATGTGAGAAAATGAGACACTACGAAATACTTCTTATTTTTGCGATCGAAGAAGCGGAATTGTACTTGAGAATATAAATGAACATACTACAATAGCTAATTAACGTACGGTTATATTGTTTTGGGAATTTGTTTTAATACTGTCCGTATATTGACAATTAATATTAACACAAGTCGCACGTTCTTTCAAAGGTCGTTAAATAATATGGTTCGCTGGTAATTTGTTGAATTATTAAATATGAGTCTAAATCAAGCACACAAGGTACTATACGTATTACAATATAATATTATACTAGGATATATGTTAACATTCTACTATTTAATTATTAAGCTTTTAATGCAATTCTACTATCAATTCTAAAATTGAGGTTTGATACACTATTTATTAATATCTCGTTAATTAACAACAGGTTGCTAAAAATATTACATTTTATTAATACTTAATAATAAATTAAATTAATAATATAAATAATTTTCACTTCCATACGAGTCAACGCGACTATCTTAATGTAAGGCAACAAAATCAAAACGATGAATAATGATTAAGCTCTAGCCGAACCAGTAATAAATAACCTAAATTTACCATGTAAATTGTTAGCTGGAGTTTGATTAAGCTAAAATAGCATTTCGCCTTGAAGATGATATTAAATACTGATTAAACTATCAGTAAATGTGCTAGATTTATCTTCACAGTTTATAAATAAAATCATGAGTCTGAAAATAATTATTTCGCTCATTATTTTTAGAAGCAGACAAGAACAAGCCAGGCGGTGATGATGTTATCTTACACCACTACCCCAAAGCATAACGGTACCGAAGATTATAAATATTGCAATAAGCTGCAAAATAATATTTACGAAATCGTTAAAAATATTTTTACTACTAAGAGTGAAAGAGAAACTTTGATACCACTTACGTTCGATTGTAAATAAACAACAATATTAAAGGTGAACATATGTATTAGATGATTATTGCTTATACGAGAAGAACAGAGCGTTGAACATACTGTAGAAGAACCTACACTAAATAATTCAAAAAGTATAAATATTTGTGTGATTAAAATACTTAAAAATCAATGTTTAACTAAAGTTTAAGACTCTTAAATAACTTTAAATAGAGTATTAGATTAAAATAAAGAGAAAAAGGAAAAACATATCTTTATTCTCGAAAAACGCACTATCACCAGTTTTGTACAGTTTTGAGCTTTTCATGCAGTTGTAAAAAAGCTGTAAGAATAACAGCATTATTTCAGATTCACATAATACTAACTTCTCTTTGTTTTATATACGTATATGTATTTGGTAATATACAGTTTCATTACATGAAAATGAATTTGTCAAGGTCTTAACACGAAAAGTTAATAATAATACGCTGTATAGCCTAAACTAGCATTATATGGACGTAAACATTACATCCATGTACCAATCTTAAACAAATCAATCTTCCACCCAAAATAACATGGGACAGAAATATAAACTCATTTTCAAGCAATACTAGACTATGTTAAAGAAATTAATTACTCACTCCAATCAATGTAGGATAATGCAGATTTGAAGCAAAAACGCTGCCTGGTAACAGAGCAGACGCGATTCACGGACAATGCTGTCCGGAACTCCACTCACTTCGAGGGTGAAAATATTGTGTTAACCCAGGTGGACAAAGTGCCAACGCAGGCTGTTTCGCTTATTTTTTCGAATTGTTCTTTGTATTCTTGCAAGGGTCTGAACTTCCACGTGCTAGTTACGCACTTGGATTTGAGTAGCAACTTCCTGGACTCTTTACCAGGACTATCTGGCTTGAACCTTGAGTACGTGGATTTATCTGGAAATCTCTTGGCTGACGTTTCGACTCTATCCACTTGTAACTAAATATAAGTGCTGAAATTGAGTAACAATCAAATTCTGAGGTTGGACCTGGTTCAGAATCTGCCAAAACTAACAGAACTCGAGTTCGAGAACAACCAAGTTCAGTTCTTGAAGCCAGTTATAACCCACCAGAACTTCAACGTTAAGTGGCTCTCAACGTAAAAACTGGTTCTCATCCAACAGTTAATGGAATTGTTAAACGTCAGTAAGGAGGAAGCGATGTAATTTTAGAGCGAGTGCGAGCCATGGAAGTACATCGCGTCGATGCTGATTAGGTACAGAGACAAAGCAATAAACGGGAGCTTGACTGTTAATGATGATCAACAGCTGACGAGCATCGGCTTCGTGGACTACTTAAATGTTAAAAAACTGATTTTAAACAAATGCCACTAGATAAACTTTATAGAAGCTCCAATCAAATTGAGACATTTGTAAGTTTGCGTCTCCAAAGTGCAAAGCCTGCAGGGAATCGAACGATTTCAACAACTTGAAACGCTGGTTCTCAGAAACAACAGCTTGCACAGATTAGAAAATGAAATATCGCTTTTGACGGCGCTTGGTAACCTAAAATTACTCACCTTAGCCCAAAACTAACTCAAAGAAGTGTGCTCATTTGATAAATTGATCCAGATCGAAAGTTTGGACTTGAGCGAAAACAAACTCTAAAGGACAAATTTATTAGCTGGCCTTTAACTGAAGAATTTGGACGTCAGCTTCAACCAACTAGAAAATGTTGATGAGTTAAAAGATTGTTAATCTTTGGAATAACTAAACATCGCCAACAACAAGATTAAAAATATAGATATCCTGAATAGTTTGACAAAACTAGTGTATTTCAACATCTCAAACAATCGGATATTATCGGTTAAGGTTTGTTTGCAAATGAAGTCCCTAGTTGATATAAGAACCAATAAAAATGTAATTCAAGACTTGGATGGGTTAACTAAACACAAAAATAGCTCTGCGCACTGGATGTCAGGATAAGACTAACTTGCAGATGAGGAAATCAAAGAACTATTTAATTGCGATGAAGAAGATTTGCAGAAAAAAAAACTCGAACTGTTGAATTAATAGCAGTAATCCAACTATAGCCCCAAAATGGTTGTAAAATACGGAATTCACGTTATAAACGAGTCGTTAGAAATCAAAAACGATGACTAAATAAGAAGTGTAGCTTTTTCTGATTTGTTAAAAGTTAGCAATACTCTAAACATTGTAGAGTGCAAAAATATTAGCTTCGAACCGCATCCGAAGTTGGTACAACACCTCAGAGTTTCAGAATGCCAGTTGATGAACATGTTGCATTTGGATTAAATCACGCAACTAGTAAGTTTGGACCTGAGCGGTAATTCGTTGAGGTATGCATCTGAAATAGGCGAGTTGGTTCTTCTCAAAAGACTGATACTAAGAGATAACAAAATCGCTTAGATCGACTGGGTATCCGAATTGAAGGTTCTTGAACACATCAATATGGAGAATAACAAGCTATTAACAGTAAAAAAGCTCTTGGATTTACCTCAGTTAAAAACAGTTCTGCTTAATGGAAATATGGCATTGGATGTCGACTACCTTAAGCGTCACAAATACTATATGAACACATGGAGGTCGGTGCAAGCACCAGCAAACATATCTGACTTCGAATATTACTTGGGCGAGAACAAAAATGATAAGATGGTGCTTAATTTGATGAATCAGCTTTAACTAGAGAAATACAGCCTCGAAAATGCAGTTAAGTACGAAAATCTTATCAATAACTAGGAACTTGTAATCCATGGTGATGACCACTTGCACGACTTAGGATTCATTGATCCGACCAAGAACTTTATCAAAAAGAACACAAGTGTTCTAGCAATAAGTTATTGTAAGAATGTAGATACATTAAACACACCGCAAAACCTAACAAAACTGTCCATTAACAACAGTGGACTTGCCAAAATTAACGGGATAGAGCTGGCACAGCGCTTAGTGTCTTTAAATTTATCGTAAAACAATTTAACCAGTGTTCAACAGCTGGAAAACCTGATTCATATCGAAGAGCTGTTTTTAAGTGACAACAAAATCACTAAGCTGGATTGCCTGCAAAAACTGGGAAACTTAAAAACACTAGAGGTGAAAAACAACAAGCTGCTTGAACTTAACGTAGCTCGCTTTTGGACAGATATAGTCAAGCTGTTTGTGGACAACAATATAATAAATGATTTCACCGCTTTGTTCAACCATATGAGTTACAACCCGATGTGGATTTCCAGACAAAACATAGCTACCATTGCGGATATCAAAAACTATATTGGGCAAGAAGCGTCACAATCGTAAGTTGACGCAGAACTCGCTAAATACAATAATAAAAATGCATAGAAGCGAAAAGTTGACCAAGAATATGTATTAGCATACAAGAAGAAAATCAGAAACAAATGCCTTGATATTTCAGATAATCCTGAAATTACAACCATAAACTTTGTGAATCATTTTAGGCTAACACAACTAACACTTAAAAACTGTAAGAACGTAAGATTCGATTACGTTTGCAATGTGACAACTCTACATGTAACAAACAGCGGATTAACGAAGTTAGACGGAATTCAGCAGATGGAGTAGTTGACAGAACTCAATTTAAGTGATAACAAACTAACAGACGCATCGCTTCTTGTTAATTTGGAAAAAATAGAAACACTAGATGTTAGCAATAACAGACTGTTAGAAGTTGATTTTATTGTTTAACTTGACAAACTAAGAATACTTTCTTTAAAAGATAACATGATTTATCACTGGAATGCGGTTAAATAACACAAAAACTACAATGACTGGATTGTTTCTCAGAACAAACCAACCGAAAACGATATTCAGAACAGATTTGGAGCGGAAATGCTTTAGGAAGAAATATTAATTCTCCAGAAATAGATTAATGCAATCACCGAACAGAAATTTTAAGTAAAATACGAAAAGACAATTGCAGCTAAAACTTGGATAACCGTTTTCAACGTTTCAGAAAACGAATCGAAGTCAATTTGGTAAATAATACAATAAACCTAAAACTGTGAACGCGAATATTTTGGAAGAAATGAAAGAATCGAATGCTATTCAAAAGATAGTTAAACGGTTCTGAACTAACTAATGGAAATTAACGCAACATTCAAAGTTGAAGTGGAAGAGTTCCGTTTGCTTTAAATAGAAAATGATTACGAACTGGAGAACTTATCACTCGTTAACAAGTTCAACATTCAGAAACTGGTTGTAAGTTAATGTAAAAATGTTAAGTTCCATGGAGTGGCAAATGTTAAGGCCCTCTAAGCAAAGTATTGTGATCTTAAAAGTATAGATGGAATCCAGAACTGGAACCAGCTCTTGGAACTAAATTTGATTGGAAATAAACTTGAAAGTGTCGCACAACTTGAAAACTTGACTCAACTTAAAGTTCTGTCGTTGTTGAGAAATCAGATCTAAAACGTGGAGCCGCTGAGAGGACTCGTGAACCTCACGACTCTTAGGTTATCTGAAAATAAGATCCAAAACGTGGAGCCGCTGAGAGGGCTCGTGAACCTCACGAATCTTAATTTATATAATAATCAGATCTAAAACGTGGAGCCGCTGAGAGGACTCGTGAACCTCACGAATCTTAATTTATATGATAATAAGATCTAAAACGTGGAGCCGCTGAGAGGGCTCGTGAACCTCACGAATCTTAATTTATATAATAATCAGATCTAAAACGTGGAGCCGCTGAGAGGACTCGTGAACCTCACGAATCTTAATTTATATAATAATCAGATCTAAAACGTGGAGCCGCTGAGAGGGCTCGTGAACCTCACGGAACTTGAGTTACATTCAAATCAGATCTAAAACGTGGAGCCGCTGAGAGGACTCGTGAACCTCACGAATCTTAATTTATTTAATAATCTTTCTTTATATAAAAATCAGATCGAAAACTTGGAGCCGCTGAGAGGACTCGTGAACCTCACGGAACTTAGGTTATCTGAAAATAAGATCGAAAACGTGGAGCCGCTGAGAGGACTCGTGAACCTCACAACTCTTTATTTATTTTCAAATAAGATCGAAAACGTGGAGCCGCTGAGAGGACTCGTGAACCTCACGAATCTTTATTTATCTGAAAATCGGATCGAAAACGTGGAGCCGCTGAGAGGACTCGTGAACCTCACGACTCTTGATTTATAATATAATTAAATATAAGATTTCAGTCCAATTCAGAACCACCCGAACTTCGAAGAATCTTGGACTTGGGGTTAAGAGTGACCGGAACTTTTCAT
Organism: Hexamita inflata; assembly: GCA_963988835.1. NCBI lineage: Eukaryota > Fornicata > Diplomonadida > Hexamitidae > Hexamita > Hexamita inflata. Next base: position 44,433 of record CAXDID010000971.1, read on the forward strand.
TTCTCTTTCAATTAAAACGAACGTTCCCTCCGCTCCAGCTAACCCTGGCCTCGGTAAGGAGCGAGTATTTTTGTATTTATCTGATTAATATTTCAACTATTGATATTTCAAAGTTTTATAGTTAATATATTAATTTTAAATCTCGTTAAGAAGTTTCATCAAAGATACGAAGCCACATTATGAGGCGAATCAAGAAAATCAACATGATATTACTCAGACCCTTATATACACTTTCACACGACAAAGTATTTTGGGCACGCTCATCCCATGTATTAAAAGAGTTAACTCTTTTAAAAATACAAGCTACCATTCTAACATCATCATAAAAACATTGTGATCTGAACTGATTGAAGACAATGTCAATGAATCACTAGATATAGTTACGATTAATAATCATTTTTGATGCGGAAATTTTGGAGTGTGATACATAATTTTAATAAAATTTTACTAGAGTATTCGCGGCCAAGGTAAAACGAATTCAATTAATTGCAACCCGCCTTCTAATCTCGGTCCCAACTCGATTACTGTGATTGAAGAAAACTTCTTGATAAATTGCAATAATTTAGTTTAACTAAATATGCCTGTGTACGGTGAAAAACGGGACCGTTTACTTCAACAAATTTTAAATTTTCTTCACTTTAACTTTTCGTTGATTATTTGCCGTTTATTTCGTGAATTAAAATTCTTAATTTATTTTTCATTACGTTCTCAGTAACTGTTTACAAAATTTTGAATTAAATTTGAAACTGTAAAATTCTGGTTGATAACACAATAAAAAATTAATTAACTAGAGAATCTGAATATATGTCGTAATCAAGTTAAAAATATAGATTCATTGAAATAATTGGAGTAACTTACGGACCTTGATTTACGTTTTAATTAAATAATATCTTTAGACCCAATTAAAAATCATCCAAACCGTAAAAACACATGTGTATTGGGTGTGGAATTCGTAAGAATTAAAATTTAAATAAATTTATGATAAAACTCACTCCTCTAAATAGCATTGTTAGTTAAGTCAGCTCCCTCGCTCTGGTTGATTCAAAAATTACAACTGACTTAAAAATGTACTCTTTTTTGAATTATCAATCCTGAATGCCTCTTCATCAATTAGTCGAAGACGAAATGTACTAAAACCAACAAATATCTTTGATCATTGGCAGTTAAGTGACACCTTGGCTGGCATTACTAAGTTTTAAACTTTCAAGTTTTTCAAGAAGTTTAGTCAGATGTTGTAACCACGATATTCTTTACCATAATTTCGTGGAAGTGATCTTGACCAAAGAGTACGAAGTCCACATGTTGGCAACCTATTATTCAACTTTGTTTAGAAAATTGAGAACAAGACTCGATTTGAGGTCAAGTTTGTTGTGTTATTCTAGCTTCATAACTCTTTTCTGGATCGATACTCGCTTTTTAGATCAAAATCTGTTGCAAATTCTTACTTTGAGACACTCTCTTTGTTGAAGGAGTTGAATCAAGGTCGTCAAAAGTTGCTAAAACTGTCTGCTTTTACGAACTAGCTTCAAAAGCAACGAAAAGCGATGAGACACCAGATAAATGTCCAGCTGCTTCAATCTGGTGGCTTCAGTTATCAGTGGACTCGAACTTCAATCTGTGATTTTGATCAAATGAGTCATTTGATAATTTTTACAAGTGTGCCAATTGTTGAGATATGAGTTGCCACCATGATGATTATTAATCCCCGAAATTATGGGGACCAACACTGTTTATCTGGAAATGTCGAAAATCGTTGGAACTTTTTGGTTAAGCGTTGACTCAACTATATCTCCGATATACTTCTCATATAACTTCAAAGTCAAGAATTAATGAAGTTTAGAGATTCAGATAGTTGCAATTAGAAACAGATTTTGGTGGTAGTGCTGTAAATGGAGGAAAGCCTAACACGGAGAAGCGAAAGAGTCGTCAATGACAAGAATTTGTACTGATTGTTCTGCGATGAGTTACAATTCACACCATGCGACTCAGTTTTAATTATGAATAAAGTCATTCATACTGTAAAAGAAACGAAGTGGATCAATATTTTGGATTGATATTTATGAAAATATTATAATAACTTATAAATACATGAATCTTTAATTGAAATATATTTTTCTTATCAAACGACTCTCGCTACACATGTGTAAAAACTATTAAACCTGTTAAAAAGAATAAATATATTAAGTTTTCTATTTATTTAATATGTCATAATTTTCTGTAATATCATTAAATTAATTGTTAATTTATATTGTTTCTGATATTATAAATTGTTACAAGTATAATATATTATTATACTTGTAATTTTGTATTATAATATATATTATTGTGTAATCATATATTAATAATAATATACTTATTCTCATAACATTATAAATAGCTATATTAGAACGTACATAATGTAATTAAAAGTGCATTATTAAAGATTTAAAATTTACAGTACTTATTACAATGGATTAAAAAATGCTATAGAGGTAAATCCAAAGTCGCCAGGTATATATATGAAGCGAAATTAGAGCTAGTCTATATTTGATAGGGGTAAATACGCTGGCACATTAAAACATTTATATTTTATTTTAATATTATATTACCACTCTACTTCTCTTTAAAAATATTTTAAATACTACATATTTATATCATTTAAACTGACTACATCTGAAGGCATGGACTCCCGCGAAATTAAAACGTATTATATGTGCTAATTAATGAAATATAGCATTCTAAATTAATTTCATATTTTCGTTAACTTCAATTAATTTTCAATATATTGGAGATCACTCAAATATTAAATAAATATAAAATTTTCGAATTAAGGAATCCTGTTTCATTATATTAATATCCAAACTATAATTTATTTTATTATCATATTCCATAAATTTCAAAATGTAGGCGGAGATGTCGTGACATATACAAATATCAATATATTGGTCAATATATTGGTATTATAACTCAAACTATTATTATTTTGGATTCTCCAGAACAAAATCATAAAATATTCTGATTTAGCATTTCTAACTTTGTAGTATAGAAAGTGAAGTGGCGTCTGATCGAAATCCGAAAATCAGAAATAGAATTAAGAGAATATTTCATGTTAACGTCTACAGAGGGTTGACAAATGATGATTATTTGAGATAATAAAATTGTGTGTACAGATACCTCTGAATCGAACGTAAGTGGTATCAAAGTATCTCTTTCACTCTTAGTAGTAAAAATATTTCTAATGATTTTGTAAATATTATTTTGCAGCTTATGGCAATATTTATATTTACTTATTGTCTTTTTTATTATCTTTCTAATTGATAATTCATATTTGCTACTTAATTTTGTTTAATAAATAGTTTGCAGGATTATTATAATATTATCCACTCCAATCAATGAAACAAACTCATAACAAAATCGAAAAATTCCGTTTAATAACAGATATGACTAAATTAACAGATTATTATATCAGAGAAGGAATAATATTCAACTTTGAAGATTTTTCCTCAGAGTAGGTTGATAAGATACCAAATTTTATGACGTCACTTAAAATAGTAAACGGCCACTTGTGCTCAACACTGGGAATCAACCTGCACGTGAATATCACGTATCTTGATCTTCACGGCAACTATTTGCGAGACGTGGATCTAAAGTTCCTGGTCAATCTGGAATATTTGGATTTGAGCGCAAATTATTTGTAAGAACTCGACTCGATTTCTGGGAATAAGAAAATAAAGACCTTGAACCTTATGTTTAACGAAATCAAGAATGTGGATTTCGTTGCCACTTTGCCGCAGCTAAAAGAGTTCAATATTGAGGAAAATATGGTCTAAGATCTACAACCTATTTACAATCATCCGAATTTTTGTCCATAATGGGATTAATATTAGAGGGGCAATGTAGTTGAAGAAAAAGTTAGGATCTAAGTTAATGCATGGTATTCACATAACATGGCAGAAAAATACAGCTGTTAACTTGAAGAAAAAGACGGTTTTAAATATCTGAATATAACTAACGATCAAGATTTAATATAAACACATTTTGTTGATTATCTGAAAAAGCTGAAACCGCAAGAAAAATATATTGATTCGGAAATTGAAATAAAATTAGATAAGTTATTTCTATATGAGTGTAATAACATTGCTTTCATGACAAATTCATAATATTTGAAATAGCTCTGGATTTGTAATTCGAACATTAATAGTTTAGGTGGTATATTGAAAATGTATCAGCTCAATAATATCACTTTTAGGTAATGTGGCTTGTTCTGGATTCAAGAACAACTAGAATTAACAGAACTACCATATCTCAGTTACTTAGACGTATCGTAGAACGGCCTTGATAAATTTTAATTCGTTTGTAACAAACAGCTTACAAGTTTGAACGTAAGCTAAAACAATTTGAAGTCACTTGCTGGGATATAGGATCTGCTAAGTTTAATTATTCTTGATGTGAGCGGAAATACACTTGAATCTGTTTCTGAACTGGAATACTTGAAAGATTTAACAGAACTTAATATTAGTTTTAACGCAATAGATTCGATTTAGTGCCTGCACTACCTCTAGAAGCTGGGTTACTTCAATTTGATAAGCAACAAAGTGATTGACATAGAAGTCTGCATGAAGATGAAGAACCTTATAGACCTGAGAACGCACAGAAATTTCATTCAGAATTAATACATTTTAGCCGAACATCCGAACGTAATTGAATCATGGTTGTCCGAACAACTTGAAGTGGACGAAAACGACCCATAAGTTCAAAGACTCTAATAATTACAAAAGAATAAGAATGTATTGGATAAGTACAAGAACATGGTTTTAAATAGTTCTCTTTAAATCAATAATGATCAATACGTCAAGAGTTTCAAATTTACTGATTTTATTGGAGTTACCAATGAATTGTCTATTTCTCAGTGTTAAAACGTTATCTTTGAAGTCGTTCCGGTTCTGGTTCAAAATTTAAAAGTTAACAGCTCTGGGCTGTAGAATATATTCGGCCTTGAACAAATGACACCGCTTACGAGTCTAGATTTAAGCGATAACTAACTAGAAGACGTGCTAGAAATCTAAGAGCTCACAAAACTGACACGACTCGTATTGAGCAACAACAGGTTAAGCAGGCTGCACTGGATCAAAGCGCTCACTTAGCTGAGTTATCTTGACATTCAGAATAACAAATTCGTTTCCGTTGAATGCTTGAAAGACGTTTAAAGCCTCGAAGAATTATTCATTTAAGGAAACATGATACAAGACGCAGACTATTTGAAGCAGCTATAGCACTACAATGAGAAGTGGATTTCACCTCAGAAGGATTTCACCACAGAGGACGTCGAGTATTACTTAGGCCCTAATAGTACGTAACAAATGGTTAACGATTGTGTGGTGAAATTTAATAGCACAAAAATATATATGTCAATTGCACTAAAAAATAAAAGTAATGTGGTTGACTAAAATCTTGTAATTAAATATGATAATGACGATATAGATTTATCATTCGTTAGTTTTATGTGCAATTTGCTCGATAAGAAAATTTATTCAATTTCTGTGGAAAATTGTCCAAAATTATAATGCAGTGTCTTCCACCGTATTAAATCGTTGACTATCACCAACTGTAAGTTGAATAATATAAGAAATTTAACTTCAAGCTTAATTAATATCGATTTGGGATTTAACGATTTGAAGAACGTAACCGAACTTGGAGAACTATATAACTTACAAAAACTTGTGTTAAGAAACAACAAGATATAAAACCTGGACTGTTTGAAAGCATTATTTAAACTGGCTTATGTTGATGTGCGGAATAACAAACTCATGTAAATTAACTTCATAAAGCATCTTCCTTTGCTTTCAGAGTTATTTATTGATGGAAATACTATTTGTGACTTATTATGTGTTGTAAATGACCCAAAGTGTTAAAATTCAATTGCTATTTAAAACAACCCAGCTTTTGATACTGACTCCATAGATGTTTTGGATTATCTTGAATGTACTAAGCAACTGAGCACAGATTTCAAAGTTTTACTGCATTTATGGATATATTCTGTAGCTTAGCGTATGAAGCAACGTGACGAAATACCATAGTACAAAAATCTTGTTTAAACAATTGATAAATACAAAAATAAAATAGAACCGAAAATTTGGATCTTTGTTTAAAATCTTCCCGATTTAGAATAAGTTGATTGTCCATATGAATTTTTTGGAAATTTGTTTAGATTTATTTGTGAAACTACTGATTGTGAAAAAGTATTACAGGAAATTAAATAAATAAATCCTTTATTGAATATTGAAGTTAAAGAATTTCGTTAACTTTTACTATAAAATGATAAAGAAATTAAAAATATTTCTTTCGTAAATTAGTTAAACATCCAGAGTCTAATTATTAATAAATGTATTAATATTAAGTTCAATGGAATAGCAGATATTAAATTACTTCAAGTAAATAATTGTGAACTTTAAACTTTTGACGGGCTTCAGAATTGGAGTTAACTTTTGGAACTAAATTTATGTGCAAATAAACTCAAAAATCTTGAAAAACTTGAAAATTTAACAAACTTAATTATTTTGGCACTACATTCAAACGAAATTTCTAATTTGGAACCGTTAAAAAAACTTGTGAATCTTTAATAACTTCATATTAAATATAATTAAATTGAAAACTTAGAACCATTGAAAACTCTTTAAAATCTTAGAGTACTTTTTTTAGATTATAACAAAATTAGAAATTTAGAGCCCATTAAAGGACTTGTAAATCTAGAAGTCCTTTACTTATCTAATAATAGAATTTAACCGTTAGATTATTTGAAAAATCTTATAAATCTTGTTAAACTCAATTTATCTGATAATCAGATTGAAAATTTAGACCCCTTAAAAAATTTCGTGAATCTTAGGACTCTTTATTTATCTAATAATTAGATAAATAACATAGATTCTATATAATATCTAATAAATCTTTCAGATCTCTATTTATAGTTAAATTAAATATAAAATATTAATCCATTGAAAGGACTGCTAAATCTCAGGGCTCTTTCTTTATGGCGTAATTACATTGAAAATTTGGACCCAATAAAAGAGCTACTAAATCTTCAGCTTCTTTATTTATCTGAGAATCGGATAAAAAATTTGGATCCTTTAACATAACTGGTGAATCTCAAGATTCTATATTTATCAACCAATTAGATACAGAATATAAATAGTTTGAAAAATCTTGTGAATCTTACTGAACTATACTTGTATTCTAATTAAATAAGTAATATTGATTCTGTAAAAAACCTTAAGAATCTCTAGACTCTTTCTTTATCAGCGAATTAGATTTAAAATGTGAATCCTCTTAAATAATTGATAAATCTTAAAGATCTTTCATTATCAAAAAACATAATTAAAAATATAGATTCTTTAAAATATTTAGTGAACCTTGTTGAACTGGATTTACAATATAACAAAATATAAAATTATAAACCACTTTTTATTCATCCAAATTTCAAAAACTATAAAATACATAGGTAAGACGAGTGATTCAAAATATTTAATATTTTGTTGTAAAAGATTTAAAGAATGCAATGAATTGATATTATATAGTACTAATAAGAAGAATATAGAACTAACCTAAGAAGAAACCTAGGCAAAAATCTCAAGTGCAGCATAGCCAAGAGATCCAAGCCAAGATGAACACATAAACTCAACCATCTTAGGTCTCCAAGAATACAGATAACACCTAGACGAACCAAGGTGCAATTAATATTCAAAAACAAGTTGTTGTGAACAATTTCAATTGCAACAACACTAGTCTTCCTGTATAACCAAAGAATCAAAATACCAACAAAAGCGAAGCAGTGAGAAAATCTCAAACTCTATAAACCTAACCCAAGCAAGCTCCCTAAACTCCAATTAAAAGAAAACACTTTGGCATGAAAACTCTTGAATTTTTAAGAGACCAAGACATAAAAATTGAACGTCAAATAGAAACCGATCTTACCGAGTAAGACATTAAAATCGAAAGAGACGTGCAAACGTTGAGTTAAATTGAAGAGCAAGCTAGCGAAATTAGACAGATGGTCGCGGAAGAAAAGTTTGAGCCCGAACTATACTAGAAAAGATTATGCAGCGAACTTGAAGATATTATACAGAACTACGCAGAAGACCACGCAAACATGAAGTAAATCTCTGAAGAAAATCGAGAACATTGAAGATATCTTGAAACAGAGAGAATAAAACCACACACTTACGTAATATTATTATTAATACTACGTATATATGTTTACATTGCATATCATAAGATAAAGTAGAATAGTTACTTGATATTAAAATGATATTAAATCATATATAGAACTATACATTAAAGCTGTTACATAAATGAGGAAGCAGAATCACTTAGATTGGAAACAAAGATGAAAGCCATTTTAATAAACTGGAAATTATCAACCACAAGTATTATTAAAATATATATATTATTTTTACTTGGCTATAGTAAAATAACTAGTATATATTTATATATTGCGTTTAGATGTATTGTTGGATTGTTGCTGTTGAGTGAGTCATGTTATTATTTATGTTATTGTAATATTAATATTACTTTCATTATGAATGTGATATATAGGTATCTTATCATCTTTTTAAATCTGTAGGATACTTATAATATATACAATTAAGTGTATTTTACTCATTTTCATCATCGTCTGTATAAATATGATTAATGTAAAATAAAAAATGTTATTAGTTATTTTTTCTACATATATGTAAGCTATTGCATTAAGTGTTTTACAATCTAAGTTTCTTCTTAAAAAGTGACTTGTTTGTCGGTGATAGAAGCTAAATAAGCGTTCAAAGCTACCATTACTAACTGTTAATGTTTCAAATATACTTAATAGGCCAACCATGTACTCGTTGTTCTTCCATACTGCCTTCAGATAAGGTAACATATCTGTTTTACCATTGGAGCTGTGATCAAGATAATCATGTGCATTTTTAACACTGAGGTGGTATTTTTGTATTGAATAATACAGCAAGTAGTATCGAACAACCAAGACATACATGCATTATAATGCTATTTCCGCGACGTATATTGATTTACCATCTCACGCTCCAAAATTGAATTTTGATCAAATGCCATTTTGAGTGAAATAAAATATTTTAATTCCTCAGAAGTTGTCAATTATCAATTAAATAATTATAATGTAATATTAAACCATCTAAAAATTTTTAGCTGCGAGATATAAGGGTGATAGCTCGTATTCCGGTTGTCTCCACCTGTAACTTGCTTGACAAACTTGAGCCATTAATGAAGCCAGGAGGTATTGATTTAGTTTTATCCTACTAATTAATTCTTGTATTTGTTCCTTTCCTACAGTGACTTGGTCCAATTGAAATAAAAATGAACTATTTAGAATCAATTGAGTTGGTAATGCTATTTAATACACGGTTACATGTGAAGACGAGAGTTACATTAAGCAATACAGAGTGAATGAAATCCTAGCAGAATTTCATGAATATCGTAAAATTTTAGATTATGCTGTTCAACTTGAACCAGTAGAAGGCCTGAATATTATAGTCTAGTCTGAACAAAAAGAAGTTGTCTCAGTGATTCCACGTTTATGAAGAAGTTGTATCTAAGTTTATTTAAAATAGAAACCTCGAAGCTATGGAACAACATTAATATATTCTTCTACTTCAAAGTCAGGTTTTTGAGTTTCTCGTATTACAGATTGAAGCTGTATTTACTATTCTTGTGAAAGATTATTTTCATAGCCAATATTATATTTATTCATTAGACGCGGCAAAGTTGCTTCAGGTAACTATTATTTAATCACGAAGTTCATTTTAATTTTAGTGAAAGTGAACCAACTACAAACTTGTTCAACTATTATGAATAGAATATCTGGCAAAGCTTAGAATTTGTTATTAGAAGAAGTTCATTGTTGCTAATTTCCAATAAATATTCATCTCCTCGAATTTACCATTACCATTTTCAAAGCTATATAATTTAGATAAATTATCTTCGACAACATTAAAATTGTCCTGACAATGTAAAATGAACTATGCAGGTCCAAACTTTCTTCTCATAAGTCTCGATTAGATCGAGTGCTAAAATTATAAATAGTAATATAAATGCAGAAGATAATATAATTAGTACAATAAATGATTGCACCCTGATCCAAGGTACCTGAAACTGAAATTAAATCTATTCCTATTGATTACTTTCAAAATACCCGTGTTGAACATCATCAACTTCATGGAGTGGAAAATTAATTTTTGGGTACGTTACCACCTATGTGTGCATAATATAATACAAGTACTCACTGGAAGCTCTCTTTGTAATTCGAGGGGCTCAACCCTCACATAACAATAAAATTTCTGTGGCGTATTTGTGATCTTAATCATAAAAGATGTGAATAAATATATATAATCCACGACAAATAAAATTTAATTTCACTCCAAAACTAATATGAGAAGTTCAAATTTCGCAATTTTCAAATTCCATAAAGCGAGGTCTCTGGTAAAATTTTATCATTATAAAGGCTGAAACGGTCACCAAAGTTATAATACGTTATTTACTATAACATAAAATGTACATCTAACTAATTACAAAATCGATTTCGATGAATTCAAAGAAATATTTGCCTTTAATTCTTGCTCGCCATAAAATACATATATGGCACTACAACTCTTTGAAAAACAAAGAATTAGCTTTATTGAAGCTAATTGAAAGTTTCATAATTATTTGGTCCTAAAAGAGAGCAAAATTAATATAGAAAGTAACAATAAAGTCAACTTTCCAGATCATTGTTATATCTAACCCCACGTATAAGTTTCATTTTGTTCAAGTATTAGACTTAATGAAAAAATAACATATTTCATTATTTGAACTAATGCTGAATTACAAAAAAGAAATTCTTAGATATTTAAAAATTAATCCGTAGATTAATTAGGTCATTATTGAAGAACAAAATAGAGAAACAAGTTTAGTTTAAGTTTACTCTATTTAGAACTAAGATAGAAATTAACGCGAATTTTGTGAATTCAAGTTTTGTTTATAATAGAGTTAGATAATTTTTAATAATAATTTCGTAACTTCTACATATACTTCTAACAATTATTTAAATAAATATTTTATCTTTGAGAATTTGAAAAATTTTGTTGCATTTTTCATTGAAATTATAGCACTTGAGCTGAAATATAATATGTACAGGCTAATGTGTAATATAATACAATATTATATTATATATAATTAACAATTTTTTAATGAGACGTCACATCACTATTCGGTTAAATAGTTAACGTAATATTTACAAATAGTTAAATTACATTTAGTTGGTACCTATTGTCAGTATACCATTTTATAATAGATATTATATACGTAGTATCATATATAAATATTATCCCAACATATACATTTCTAAAAAATTTGCTGTTATTTTGATTAACTGAATAAGACAATAAAATTATTAACTTATATATGATCAACATAATGAACCAATCTGTAGCATTTGAAAATGTCTCTAATGTACAAAATAATATTCGTAAAAAGTGATAAAAAGTGATAAAAATTGAAATGGAGGACTAAAAGTAGACTATAGACATTGATATTGAAATAAAGTTGTAAGTTCAATCTATAAATATAAACGCCCTTATGTTATACCTCTAGACTATGCTAGTCCAATAAACCAGGAAAATCAGACCTTGATTATAGTGTATATTTAATTAATAATTTCGATGAAATAAAAATTTATTCGTCGCACACCTTCAATGAGACATCTAAATATTATATCAATTTCACTCCATCTCTTCTCTTTACACAAAATTGTTATGTCAACCCTCACTCTTAGTGTTAATTGTAGAAGGTTAGTTACCTACACTGTACTAATCTAATCGTAATTCTCTAAATACTAAATGCTAAATTTACTTCCTATTTCTCTACATGATTGTTTCAAAGCGCTGTACTTTTAAATTTCATTTAATAATCTAGTTTCTTCATTAAATGGATCAATCTATTTAAAGAAATTCGATATTTTATTATGAGTTGTCATATGTCTTCTCGGGACTCGATAATTTACAGCATCAACTAAGCGCGATCAACATCTCCAGAACGTGAGCTGAACATCTGAGTAAAACAGTTTTGTGAGAAAGTTTAGTTTAACAATCTTATCAAAATTTTTCTTTTAACCATCAGATAGTTAACATATTGGTTAAGGAAGTGGTTAACCAGTTCCTACCCTTATTTCTACTTTCTAATATTATTGCAATAATTATTGCATTATCATGACCAGTTGACCGGGTTTGCTTGTTAACTACGTACATTTTACACTACAAACTGCTCATGCGCGAAAAAACCCGCAAACTCGCACTTTCGCGCCGCGCAATGTTTAAACATAAAACACGCCGTGTTTTATAGCGCAAAATCCCGCAAAAACGCACCTTACTTTCATAATAATATTTTCTACATAAACTTGCCTATATAATAATTGAAATCAACCACTCCAACCAATGAAACCTACTGAAGATAAAAGCAAAACGCTGTGCACGATCTCGGATAAGACAAAATTCACGGATAATGATGTAATAGAAGCATCATGCTTCCAAGCCGAAAATACAACAATGAAGTAAGTTGACTAAATCCCGATGCACGCGACTTCGCTCGTGGTCATCAACAGCCACTTGTGCTCAACGCTGGGAATCAACCTGCACGTGAATATCACGTATCTTGATCTTCACGGCAACTATTTGCGAGACGTGGATCTAAAGTTCCTGGTCAATCTGGAATATTTGGATTTGAACACAAATTATTTATAAGAACTCGACTCGATTTCTGGGAATAAGAAAATAAAGACCTTGAACCTTATGTTTAACGAAATCAAGAATGTGGATTTCGTTGCCACTTTGCCGCAGCTAAAAGAGTTCAATATTGAGGAAAATATGGTCTAAGATCTACAACCTATTTATAAACACTCCAATTTCTCGTTGTCGTGGATTTCTGTTCAAAAAAATAATCAAGAATCAAAACTTGAGAAAATTAATATGATGATAAGTTACATGGATACCATGGCAGATAGATACAGAGAAAACATTAAAATAATAGATGGGTTCAATGTTCTTTGTATACATGATGATTAAGAGTTGATACAAGCTAGTTTTATATACTTCATGTTAAAAATATAAGAAGAGTGTTCAATGTTCACAGAGATCATATAACGCCAATAGAATCCTGTATTAAAAACATTATTTATAACTAAGTGCCACAATATTGCTTTTGGAAATGAATCAAAGTGTATGCAACATCTCTGGATTTGCAATTCAGATATAAAGAGTTTATATGGTCTTGAAAAAATGGAATAGCTCGTTGGAATCACGTTAAGGTAATGCAGTTTATCCAGGATTTAAGATTAATTACAAATATTATAAGGTTTGCCGCGTTTCAGGCACTTGGACGTAGCGTAGAATGGTATCGACAATGCTACTTATATTAAAAATAGGTTTCTAGTTAGTTTAAATTTGAGCTAAAATAAATTGAAGTCTGTTAAGGGTTTTCATATGTTTGAAATGTTGAAGGTTCTCGATGTCAGTGGAAACTAACTCAGTAGTGTTTATGAAATTTGTTTTTTAACAGAATTAACGGAACTTAACATCAGTTATAATTTTATTCGTTCAATTCAATGCCTCTTCGAGCTCACAAATCTAGTTTATTTTAATTTGATGCATAATAAAGTGAGTGATATAGAAGTGTGCTTGAATATGTGGAATTTGATTGACCTGAGAACAAATGGAAATTAAATACAGAACGAATTAATTTTATTTTAACATCAGAATTATGCTGAAGGATGGTTATCCTAACAACTGGATGAATATAACATTGAAGTCAAAAAATCGCTCAATATCTAAAATAAAATCGGAACATATCATAAATAAGTTCAAGATAATTCTCTTGTAATAAAGAACGACCAGTACGTTTAGAGCCTTTATTTTTCGGATTCAATAAAAGTGACAAACGAACTTTTTGTTGATCAGTGCAATCATGTAGTTTTCGACGCAGTTCCTCACTTAGTTCAAAACCTTATTGTAAAAAACTCTTGTTTAATGAATATATTCGGTCTTGATCAAATGACACAGCTTACGAGCCTAGATTTAAGCGATAACTAACTAGAAGACGTGACTGAGATACAAAAGCTCACTTTACTAACCAAACTCGTGCTGAGCAACAACCGGATAAGCAGGCTACCATGGATCAATAAAACACTTTTTCATCTGAAGTACCTTGACATTCAGAATAACAAATTTGTTTCAGTCGAATGCTTGAATAACATGCACAGACTTGTCGACGTGTTTATTGAAGGAAACATGATACAAGACACAGACTATTTGAAGCTGCTATAGTACTACAATGAGAAGTGGATTTCACCTCAGAAGGATTTCACCACAGAGGACGTCGAGTATTACTTGGGCCCTAATAGTACGTAACAAATGGTTAACGATTGTGTGGTGAAACTAATAAACACTAAAAAATAACTTCATGCTGCATTCAAATATAGAAGTAACTTGAACGAGATAAAGGTTATAATCCGAAACGAAAAGGATTTTAATGAGGCGACTTGGATTGGTTATAATCTGGTTATTAAAAATGATAATAATGTCACTGATTTATCATTCGTAGGTTTCATGGGCGATTTATTACATTAAAGAATTCCGTATATTTCTGTGGATAACTGTCCCAATTTGAAATTAAAAGTTTAATAACCTAACATTAAATCATTGGTTGTAACTAATTGCAAGTTAAGCGATATAAGTAACATGTAAATTGCGGTGAATATTGTTAATCTAGATTTGGGATTTAATAATTTGAAAGATGTATCTGTGCTTAAAAACTTAACCAACTTGCAAAAATTAATTTTGAGAGACAATAAAATAATTAGGATGGATCATTTGAAATCATTAGTTAAGCTGGAGCATCTTGACGTGCGAAATAACAAATTATTGTGTGTTAACTTAATAAAGTACCTTCCTTTGCTGTCTGAGTTATTAATTGACGGAAATTGCATCAGTGATTTGACATGTATAATTGTGCATCCAAAATGCTGTTCTTGTATTGGTATGTAATAAGAGACTACTTTGGAAGATGTTTCGAACTATTTACCGAATTGTACGAAGTAACAAATTGAAGTTGCATACTAATCTGTATTAGAACAAATGAAACAAAGAGATGCGCTGCCTTAGTACATCAGTTTAATTCAAACGATTAGAAAATGCTAAACTATGATACAGCCATAAATTTGGATTACTTTTTCCAAACAATTTGTTTCAAGAAAGGAATTTATTTAAATACTTAAAATTGGTTAATGTGATTCGTTCGGTGATTTATGGAGGTTAACATGTGACTTAAAAGATCCTGAATCGGTTCTGAGCAAAATTAATGAAATAAACTCTGAACTTAAACCCTAAGAAGAACAGTTCAATTTATTTTCAACTAATTTTGACGACCTCCATTCATTCGTAAATGTGTTTAAAATTCAAAAATTGATAATAGAAAAATCTAAAGTTCCATGTGAAAATTATAAGCTCAATGCAATGGTAAATGTCAAGGCCCTTCACGTTAACAATTGTGACGTGTAATATATTGAGGGGATTGAGAACTGGAAACATATTACGGAGCTCAGCCTGCAATATAATTAAATTAGAACTATTTAAGATTTGGAATACTTAACAAATCTTATCAATCTTAACTTAAATTCTAATTAAATATCATATTTAAAGCCGTTGATGGGAATGGTGAATTTGTCTGAACTTTAGTTAAATTCAAACCGTATTCATGATATTGAGTCACTTAAAGACCTTACTTAACTTAAAGAACTCTATTTAAATTAAAATTAAATTTAAAATATAGATCATTTAAAAAGACTGACAAATCTAATGCTCCTACATTTATCTTCAAACTAAATAAACAATATTAATGTTTTAAAATATCTTGTGAATCTTACAGAACTAGACATATCCAAAAATTAAATAAATAATTTTAGCCCCTTAAAAGAACTTTATAATATCGAGGTTCTCATATTATCTTCAAATAAAATTTAAAATATTGATTTTTTAGAGGGATTAGACAATCTCACAGTTTTAAATTTATTTAATAACTAAATTAAAAACGTGGAGATATTAAAAGAATGCGAAAATCTTTAAAATCTGAATATATGTCGTAATCAAGTTAAAAATATAGATTCATTGAAATAATTGGAGTAACTTACGGACCTTGATTTACGTTTTAATTAAATAAAATCTTTAGACCCAATTTAAAATCATCCAAACCGTAAAAACTATTAAACCTGTTAAATAGAATGAAATTAATTTTTTATTTATCATTTAAAATGTCATAATTTCATGTCATAATTTCGTTAAGTAAGTTTCCTATCTCCTCGAATACGCTTTCCATCTTAATATCAATCTCATCTAAAAATTATCACGATTTTGTGTGAATTGTACAGTTCTTTCCTATTATTATAGGAATAACTCTCAGTAGTTATAATCCTTCATTTGTGCGTAATGATTTTATTTGATTCTAAAATATCTTTTCGTATCAAATGTTATACCTATATCGAGGTACACCTTCTTTCCATCAACTGTGATTTCAAAATCTGGTTTCTTATTATTCAATGCTCTGTTATCATTTCCTGCTGTTACCTTAATCGCGTTGTACTTTTTCCTCAACTATTTCTCCAAATAATTGGCAAACACATCATGCACTTTAATGTGTATTTCATTTATGACCTTACATGCCTATTCGTGTCCTGCTTTTGCTTTACATCCACACTATTTGCATACTTTAGGCATACAACCTCATACTTTCCAAACGCCAGATCTATTAAATGCTAAAAATTCATTGGGGAGCATCCCATAACCCATAAAAGCATATCCAACTTTTGGGACTGTATCATCAATCGTATTCTGCTGTATCTCTTTCGCGCGCATCTTTCTTTTTCACAATATTGTTTAAACTATTTTGAAGTGGTCCAATATTAAGAGCTTGATGTGAAAACATATAAAACGTGATCAGTATGTGTTCAATCAATCGTTTCAATAATGTGTCCCAAATTGCATATTATCATCATGCAGTTCACTCAATTGCAAATACAACAACAATGTTATTAACAACTCAAAAATATGTATGAATGAATATACATTACAAATATTAAAATAAATAATGCATTACACATATTAATATCAATTTCATATAATTCCGCTTCAATGAAACACTAATTTAAATTAGTTATCGTAGGTGATTCCGCTGTAGGTAAAACTTCACTCCTTGAATACTTTGTAAACGAAAAATTTTCTGCATTATATAAACCAACTATAGGTACTGATTTTTTATCAAAGGAAATTAAAATAAATGACCAAACAATCAAACTATAAATATGGGACACTGCTGGGCAAGAAACATGGTCTTCACAAATGGGTTCTGCGTATTATAGAGGTTCAGATTGTTGTATTTTCGTCTATGATCTAACTAATCCAGCGACTTTATAATCCATAAATAAATGGTGTGATAATTTTATTGCGTGCTGTGGATAGAACGTTCCGTTAGTTTTAGTGGGAAATAAAGCTGATAAAACACAAACCTAAGTTTCAGACTCTCTTATTTTATCTATGCAATAAACACTTAAAATGAAAGCTTCTTTCAAATGCTCTGCGAAATCTGGTGATAATGTTTTGAAAATATTTTCTAACGTAGCTGAGATATGTTTAGAAAATGCTAAAACAGAAGTTAAAATGGAAGAAAGTTTCATTGTAAAACCAGTTAACCCAGCAATTCAAAATCCTAAAAAAGGATGTTGTTGACCAATAAAGTGAATGTTAATAAATTATAAATAATATAACAAACATTTTAAATTATTATAGGTAATTTTTTAAACCAATAATTATCAAAAACACACAATATATAATGCCAATAAGCCAAAATATTTGATCTTTAGAAATTATTTCAGTAACTCATTCATTTTGCATTGGTTCATTAACAACTTTATCTGATGCTTATTTAAGTTACTAAAAGTATTTAAGTGCAAACTCGTATATATTTTCAGGTTATTCTCTTAAAACTTCTCTAGATAGATCCATCAATAAAGCTGGAAATTCTTTTGGATATTCAATGTCTTGGACGAATTGCATTTTTTGCGGATTGGAAATTATTATATTATTATGTACTAAATATGCTCGATTAATTTTCACACCGCAATTTTGGATGGAGGTTAAAACAGAAATATATGAAGTTCCAAGACCATCTGCACCAGTGAAGCGTTTTGATACCACATACGCATATAAAGAAATGAAGGCTGTGGTAGACAAAAAATTGGAAAAGAAAACGTATGAAACTGAAGAAGCCTCTAAAATGTCTAAGGAATTGGCAGATGAAATTAGAAACAAAATGAGAATTAATCTAGCTGCCCGATACAAGATATTCACTGTGGTTAGCTTGTTCAGTTAGAAGGGTTAGGGTTTGCGTTAGTGCAGTAGGTGTTACTTTGATCCTGAAACGGACTATGAAGTCACTTATATTTATCAGAACTAGGATTTGATATGCATTGCAACTGTGTATGCGGTTTATTACTACTGAGGCAATTTGTGTGGACTTTTTAATCTTTTGCTATTTATTTATATATTTTAATAATCAATAAATTCTCGTAATTATTTGTGTTCCACTCCGACTTCTAATTTTTATATGAGAAGGAATCAGGCTGAGCGTAAGCAAGGTGAGTCTCTTGTGTTTGACAAGATGGAGTTGATGCAGACGATTGGGGTGCTGAAGGCGCCCGACGACCAGTTCGACGACCGCATAGCAACTTTGCTCGGTAAGATCGAGTAAATAGAACAACGCCGTTCCCCGGTGAAATCCTCCCGTAATGAACCCTGTGAAACGGAAGTCCAGGTGTTCAGCGCTAAATAAAATAACGACTTCGCCCTCCGCGACAACGTGGTCAACCCCTAATTGTTTGAAACTACCGACAACCTCTTCACCCGTTAACCCCCTTCCTCCGTCGAGTTCCTCGGCAAGAATCGTGTTTAATTCTCTGATTAACAATCCGATCAACGAATGAGTGGTCAAATTAATGAACGAATGAGTCAAACGAACGGACTAAATAACGGTCAACACAACTGCGATTGTTTGGAGGAGATTCAGCGCTTGAACTAATTGAATTCAGATTTGAACAGTGAGCTAGAAACGTTGACGAACGATTTCGCTGACAAATTATAATAAATGTAAAATCTGAACGAATCGAATCTCAAAACGCAAAATGTTTTAAAACAGAATCTGCAAAATAAACAGGAAACGATAAACAAACTGAACAACGAACTGGACAACGCTAAATCTCAACTTATCGAATAGGACAATCAAATAAACAAATAGAATAACCAAATCAAACAACTCCAAGCACAGATTCAGTTCGCGACCAAAACGAGCGAAAGCGAAAAGATTAAAATGGAACTCGCACAAGTCAAAAGAGAACTGATTAAATGCCAATCAGAACTCTCCATTTACAAAATACAATAAGATAAGGAAAGATAAGTTCAAAATGAAAGAAGCGGAAATGAAATGATGCTAAAAGAAGAACAAAACTAAACACTTAAAAGACAGGAAGCGGAAAGAAAAATGAGAGAAGAAAATGAACGCATTTAAAAAGAAGAAAATGAAAGAATACAAAGAAAATAAGATGAAGAGGAGAGATAACTGGAACAAGAATTAATGGAGCAAGAACAAATGGAACAATTAAATAGAGAAGAAGAAAGAATCCAACAATAAAATGAAAGAATTCAAAAACAAATCGAAATGCAAAAGAAAATTGAAATGCAGAAAAAGACTTAATAAGAAGACGTTATCAACTGCAAAACACAAGACTCAATACACGAAACTGTAGCCAGAAAACCAATTGACGTAATCGAACACAAAACATTGCCCAGACCAAAGAAAACACAAATCCCAGTTGATGACGACGAGGACATATATTTAGCCGTGTAGTAGTCAATCCCATAAAATACTACAAAGAATATTGTGAACAATGTTCAAAACAACAGTGTTAAAACAAATAATATTAACGTAAATGTAAACCAAAGAGACTCAATGGACATCGACGAGCTCGTTATTTAAAATATAAGCAGCGTAAAATCACAGAAAAAGGAAACTGTACTCACAAATGAAGAACAGGAGCTCATAAACAAACTCAAAAAGGAAATGGAATTCGATGTCAACAACGAAGAACAAACGGAGATGTAGTCACCTCAACACTACCCTACTAATTAAATCCTGATTGCAAAACCAAATTTAATTAGCTCGACAAAATCGAAGTGGAATTAAATTGATGACGAAATTGTTCCATCAAAATTAGATGGTTCTGGATATATCCGCACCCCAAACGTAAAAGTCAACAAAGAACATAAGAAAACACCACATGTAGAGCCTGACACCAACAAATCTAGGATGGACGACTACAGTTTCGCGTTTGACGTCGAACTGAAAAAGACACCAATGAAACTTGCAACAGAAAAGCAGAATGAATTTGTTAACAACCAAAAATAAAGAGCCAAAAGCGCCAAAATGGATGCTGTTGAAAGATATGAATATGTATAAAATCAAGCACAGAAAATACAAGAAACGCAGAAAACACTCACCCAACAAAGAAAAGCTGAATAAATTAAATAAATGAGTAATACTAATGTAAATTAGTAAGACGTTTATGTACCATAGTATATACCAAAACCATCATTCGACAACTCAAATATCATCAAATAGATATTAACAAATTCAGTATTAAAAGGGGAAGCTAACTACGAAAAAAGAGCTACAGCGATAGAGGATATAGGTATCTCACAAGGACATTTTTTAATTGTTCTCAAAGATGTTGAGAAAATGAGCTATCACTCTGTTGTGCGCATTGATGAGCATGGAAATGTAATAAAGGTTTCTGGTCCAGAAAATATGCCTGCTGTACTTTCACAAAAACTTCTTGAAAAATTACTCAAATACAACACAACAGCTAAAAGATTAGATGAAGTTCCAATGAAAGCATTAAATGCATAGATTTCTAGTGTAACTTTGGCAGTTAAAAGAAAGGGTAAATGAGTGGACAATATTGTTTATGATAACAAGATATGCAAATCTTATGTGTATATACTTTTAAACATTTTCATATAACATTATTACATCAGGAGTAGTATATCATTAACCGTACTATATTACAATTAATGATCGTTACATTCATATCAGTCTAGCTTTCTGATATTCCAGTTTAAAAGGGGCAAAACTATCTAAGTGCAATTGTTATACAATAATTAACAGTATACTATCTTATACATTTTACTATTTGATACATTTTGCTGTATTATTTACTAAATTTCTATAAACCTCTATCATTGCACTACTATTTTAGATATTACCACTTTGTTAATGGTTCATCTAATAATTGTGAAACTCTAAGATTTTCTAAATTTATAATTTCGTGTTCTGCAATCTACAATTAATTTAACATGTTTGTGAAACAAATACAAATAACCACTCCAATCCAGATTATACTATGAAGGTAAGATCAGATGGGGATCAAATTAAGGCGAGGCCTAAAGCTAAGCAATTAAGTGTGATTCCGTAGTTCGATAATAATAAATCCAATCAGGTTATTAAAATAACTGTAGGGAAATAAAAATAAGAAGAACACTTAACAATGAAAGTATGTAAAAATCTCGTTTTTAAATAAGCGCGTGAAAATTATGCTCCTGGAGCTGGTTCTGTAGAGTTAGGGTTTAACTCTCGAGACATCTCGCGAATAAATCTTTCTCAAACATATGAAGGACGTGTTCATCGGCCACAGGTTAGATTGCACCATAGTTCAGAAACTTTGTCTTCAATATTAGAATAAGACACAGTTTAACTATCAACAGGAGACGTGAATATTTCGGCATTTACCGTATTAAGTGATGATGTATAGTGAAAATAAGTGTTTATTTATTTTATATTCTTATTTAGTTAACAATTATATACTAAAAGTAAAAATCAAAAATAGATAATAATGCAATCAAATGAAGTGGTTAATTTTGATTAAATATCAGATTTGTCTCAATCCTCATTTATTAAGAGTGAGCTGAGAATTAATCATCATTGAGAATTGGACCTGGGTTTCCAAGCCAATCGAGAAGAGCACAACCATTGCGCTACAACATCTCAAAGGATTTTATTAGATTTTAATTGACCACGTATTTTAACATTTAATATTTTGAGAATTCATAATATTAATAAGTTTTGTTATTAATTCTATTTCATAAATTCCAAATATTCTCATTGACCTCCAAAAATCTCAACTACTGCCGTTTTAGTTTATTTAACAACAGTAGCGTATCCTTCGAATGCCTATACTTCCATTTTAGCGGCTTCTAGTTCAAATTATCTGGATGATAGTTTGGCTCTTCCTAGTGCGGCAGTAAAATCTGAGGCAGCTGTAGATGATGCATTGAGTGCGCGCAATCCTAGAGCTCTGCGGCGTTTATTTTCGGTTTATTTGGCCAGGTCTTCTATTTGTGAGATAACTTGGGTAGAAATTGAGTTAAATTGGTTTAGTGTTTCGCGGTATTATTTGGACGTTGCGGTGATTTGTGACGCTTCTTTTTATTGGTCTACTGCGAGTATATGAACGCGTTATTCTTCGTCGAATGTGAGGTCGTTTGTTGCGTTCATAATTTTGAAATGCGGAGTGGGTATTTTCTTATTATTTGCACATATTTTGCATTCCATTGAAGGTTTCCACTCCAATGGCGAACGATTCAACCAAGAAGCTTGAGCAGCGTAATACCGAGCGTGTGAAGACCATCCGGACCGTTTTAGCGTATTTCTGGGTCATTTACATCTCAATCAGGACCCTTCTTTACAAATTCGTAACGTTATCTTAAATTATCTTCACCGTTTTGGTTTTCACCTCTTCCCGTTTTATCTTCAAGTTCTTCGTTAAAATGGCAGAGCCAAAAATGATTGAGGGGAAGTTAATTCGGGCTGGAGCGGATATCTCGTCCACGAAGGGCTGGTTAACTTATCTCTACGACGTTCTCTATGTGAACCACTTCTGCCTGGTTTTGAGCTTGTTCCACCCCAAATTGCTCTGGTCGTTCTTGTTGCTCCCAATTGGAGCGGTAATGGTCGTCTGGCAGAAAATAATCAGCCCGTGGCTGTTCAAGTCAACTATTGAACCCGGACAAAGCAGGGACGTAGACTACCAAAGGCAGGTCGCGCAAGCACAAGCGTAAAAAGGATATAGAAAGTGAGTGACTCATTAAGACTTTTGTTTAATCAAAATAATCTTAGAAATCGTCCAAATAATATAATTATTAACAATTATACTACAAATCATATTAGCCGTCGATATATATCATATTTGCTACATTATCAACCTAAAAAGAGTTGAAAGAAAGATCTTTATGTTATAATCTTTATTCACAGTATGTCAGCAGAAACATTTAATCTCTGTTAATATATAAAAATAAATTGAAATTGAAACGACTCGATTGGACTAATAATATATATACCTACCTAGTTCTAGTTAACAGTCATTCTTATTCCATAAAAGCTCAAAAATATTATATTCATTTCACTTCCTCGAGACGGCACAAACAGACTTCATTGAGACTTTCGAAAGCAAAACATAGGCTCTTGCACGCCAATGTTTCCACTTTCAAAACGGGCTCAACCCGTCATTTATGCCCACACAGTAAAGACCCAATAGGGCACTGAGTCGTTAGCGGTCCAGTTTCACCTGATTCGCTAACTTGATTTTTAGAAACTGGTTCTAGCTTCTCAGTTTCGTTTTGCTTGTTATTTCCTTCGGTTGTAGTTAAAATATTTACGAGGTCGAAAAATGCACAATTATAAATAAATCAACTTGTCACTTGTAATCAATTTTTGTCAATTTAAACATAATACTTTTAGCAATATCACCATATTGTTTAAATTTTTATTGTTCAATTATTAAATAAAACAAAACACAAAAAACATCAAATATTCACATGACGAGCATTTTCATCTCGTTCGCGAGTTCGTCCATGAGTTTCAGTTCTTCTTCGATCGTTTCCCGTTCTTTTTGCGAGAGGTTAACGTCCGGCGCGATTGAGATTCGCATCGATTCGGTCTGAGACTTTTAAAGTTTTTCGAATTTGGATAGTAGTTGCTGGATGGATTTATCACTCTAGGTCGTATCTTTGTTTAGTACGGTGTGGATTTGAGAGAGGAGCTTGGACTGGGCAGAATTCGGGTTTTGGTTTGTTTTTTCGAGAGTTATTTGGTTTTCAGAGCATTTGGTTTGTTGTGTGTTGATTTGGTTTTAAGTGAGGGAAGATTTAGGGCTGTCAGGACGGGCTGGTTGGAATGATTTTGGAGACTGGACGGATTTTGGCTGCTCCAGCGTTAATTAATTGAAAGTTTACGAAGGCCTATTTGGATTCTGTTAACCACTCTGCTAACCTGGTTGGTTACTTGGATTAAAAGGTTGATTTCGTGGCTGCTTCAAATCGTCAAGGACGAGCTATTCAGTTTGAGAGGATAATTTTGGAGATATGTTCTAATTAGTTGTTTGAGGCCGTAGATTCAGAGCTTGCTTCAATTCGGCTACCTCGTTTGTAAGGCGCTCGTTATCAGTGCGGAAACGCATGTTCTCCATCGAAAGCTGAGTGTTCAGGTTCTTCTGCTACTCGTTCTCGACTACTATGTCATTTTACATGTCCACAAGCTGGTTGGTTAACAACTTCTCCTCGTTGTAATCATTCAACGCCTTGAAAAACTTTTGATTGGCCTCTTCAAGATTACGCTTCAACTACTAATTACCCTCAACAAGCTTCTTGGAGTTCTCCACCATCTATTTTAACTGTACTTGATACGCATTCAATTATGATGCTAATTGTTTGTTGACATTCAAGGTTTATTCCTGCTAACGTTGTGAAATCTCGAGTTTTTCCTTTAAATCCTATACAGCAGCATTTAAAACGGTGACCTACCTTGAAGTCTGGTTTCCATCAGTAAATAGTGTATTACTTGTTTATCTTTTCTTTAAGAGCTCTATAAGATCATTTCTAGAAGTTTCTGAAGTCTATAAATCTAACTCTAGTTGTTATATACGTCTCTGCATTTTTAATACTTGCTACTAAACTTGAATTTACATAAATTTGGAGTGATAATAGTTGCAATATATAATATATTTTATATTGTGATATTCTCCACTCCACTGTTGAAATGTAAATTCCTCCATCATTTTCACTTTATTTAATTGCAAAGAAGAAATAGCAAATTAAGTAGTTCTCTATTAAACCTTAACAATACGAAGAGTAGGTAAATGTTTTTGAGATTCCAGTTTCAAAGGATATACCATATCAGATTCCAGGAACAAACATAGGAGTTAAAACTAGTGTACCGATTGATGCTGAAAAGACTCCAGAGGCTCATAAATAATTACTGGATGAAGTACAAAATGAGTTAGAAAGGATGAAAGCAGTGCTGAAAATGGATAACATAAAACCAACCTAGCCTTTAGAGCAGGATAAGCACATTGAAGACGCAGTGGAAAATTTATCTCATAAAGACAAGCTAAAAGTAATAAACGATTTATTTACTGTTAAAAAAGGTCTCGAAAACGCTCAAAAGGCAGTAATAACTAAATCACAGGTATAACCCGTGATACGATTGCTCAAAAAAGACGAACAACTCGCATTCTCAAACACATATGACGAGCTGTACAATTAGAAATTTTAAGCCAATTAATCTCAAAATGATGAGCCAGCTTTTGTTATGAACAAAAAAGCTTAATAAAATTAACCACAAAAACAATAGTAAGTGAAAGTTTCACCCTAAGTAGTCCCTTAAGAACATTAAGAAGATTAAAACTATCAACTTAAACCTGAACTTAAACAATAAATTGAAAACTCAATTAATTTATCAGAGTAACTACCACGTTAAGTTCAAAGAAAATAAAAATATTAGAAATATCCAGAATCAAAACCTCAGGATTACAGGAAGCTAATGCCAATGAATCGAGGAGAGCACGAGATAATCGCTGACCAGTGTATATCTGGCATTATGAACACACAAAAACAAGTTGATATCATCCAAGAGAAGTCTATGTAACAGAGACAAGCTGAATAACACCATCTTATTAGACCATGCCCTGAAAAAATTATTAAAGACGTAAAGTTTAACATAATCGCCGGTAAGCAAATAATTGAAGGAGAATAAAACTAATGTTAAGATCAACAATAAGAAATATATTAAGAATAATAAGGAATTGACCCATAATAGCGTGAAATTTAAGAACCGGAAATTTAAAAACCAATAGAACAAAAGCCAAAGAAGAAGTACTAAAAGCAATAATTCCCGGATTAAATTGATGATTAAATTATTAATGAGCAAGTTGTTATCGTGAACAGAGACGATAAAATAAAGAAACATTTGCAACAAATAATTAAAGAAAAAGAACTCTTCTTCAAGTAATAGCTTGAGAAAAAGAAGAAAGCATATGCTATTCCTCACTACAACAAATCAATCCTAGAGGAAATTCAAAAATTGAACAGCTATTATCAAATTGAATCCATCAGCTAAAATGATCTAGCTGGAAAATTTTGCTCGCTTAAAAACAAATGGGATGTATTTGAAACAATATGCAACCAAATTGTGAGCAATTTAATTATTGAACAAACAAATTAAGTTGTAGAAGGAATTAAAGGGCTCGTTAAAACCAAAGAAGAAATTAACGTAGAAAACGACGATTTCGATCAAGAGGAAGAAGAGGACGAGGAAGAATACGAATATGAAGAAGTTTATGAAGAGGAATACGAACAGTGAAATTATAAATATGTATAAATATACGATAGATATTATAAGATACTAAGATATTTCTTTTGTCTTTTTGCAAAGTATTTAGTGATAATCATGAACGACATTTTCAATTAAATATTTATGCATGAAAACAATGTGCATGAAAACAAAAAAGTATCATACTAAGCTCCATACCCAATAAACAGTGTCTTAACTTACTTTATCTACAGATGCAACATAATCTGCAGTTATTATCACATTTCTGCATGCTTCATAAACTAATGCAATTTATTAAATAAGTAAGTCAGAATATGCAGCTCTGAACTCTTCTAAGAAATTAAACCTGATATTGACACCTTTCCAACTTTCTCTAACCATTTATAGTTGATTTAAGTTTAATTTCTCGTTAGTAGCTCCACTAATGGCTTTCTATAATTTAAGATAAAATTTTTGTGAATGTGAAATACACTATCGCATATCTTTTGTTCCAACGTGTTAAGATATCTGTGGATGTTATTTTTTGTTGTACATTGCAAGAGCTTCTAAAAATCTACTATGCTCAGCATCTGTCCATTGTACAGTCTTTTTCTCTGATGGGTCTTTTTGTTTCTTGGCAACTAGAGTATTTTAATATTATTATTCGTATTTAACTTATTATTGTCTAGCTACAGGTTGTGGCTAAAATATATCATTGCGTTATTATTTTTCAAACATATATTTGATTTGAGTGGCTAGATTAAAAAGTTCTTCTACACGTTTTGATAAGTTGGTGTAGTCTTATTTAAGTTTAGATACTTCTCCTTAAGTTTCTGGTGCAAACTCGGCTGTGAATAATTAGTGCAGCACTTATAAATCATTGTCTGTATTATTTCTGACTATATCTGTATTACGAGTCATTTACATCAATGGAAACATTGGGTCATTTTCTAATTCCTCTTTTGTGTTCGGATTTGAAAACAATGAATTCATTGGAGTGTGTAATTTATTCAGAATTATCGGTTTAATTGATTAATTGATCATTTGTGAACAAAAACACAGAATGACTTTTAAAATCATATAATATCGGCTAATAAGCAAAAATCTTTAATTTTACCATCAAATTGTATTTTTATTGCCTATTTTAACAGTGAGTTGTTTAATAAAGTTAAAAGTCGTTCAGTAGTCTTCGTCCATTTGAACTTTTTCGATTTCTCTTGTTTTCATGAGTTTAACGATTCCTTCTCCTGCAGCTTGAATTTCTTCTTCTGTGAAGTCGAATAGTTCTGGTACTGGTTCGCCTCCGGGCAGGTTTTCTGGTAGTTTTCTGAGTTGGTCGAAGAACGGGTGTCCGATGATTTGAATCGCTTCCGGTCTCTTTTTCGGGTCGAATTGGAGGCATTTTTCCATTAGGTCAACCGCGTCTGCGTGCGCCTTGGACCTGAACACTTTCTGCAGCCCGTACGGTTTCACGTCCTTAAATCGCACGTTCTGCAGTGATGCGTTCATGGCAGTGAATTCATCCTAGCTTGGTGCGCCGAGCACTTTTACGATCTCAACGAACTAATCCACCGAGGACTCACCGGGAAACAACGGCTGGCCGAGTAATATTTCGGCCATAATGCACCCGAAGCTCCAAATATCAATTTTTTAATCGTAAATGGTTGAGCCCAGTACCAGTTCCGGAGCCCTGTAGTAACGAGAGCAAATGTAGGCCACATTCGGTTCGTTCGGCTGAAGTTACTTGGCCGAACCGAAGTCACAGAGGACACAAGTGAGAGAACCCGGGTCAAAAAGAACGTTCGTGGGCTTTATGTCTCTGTGCGTAATGTGCTACGCGTGAAGGTAAGCCAGTGAGCGGGCTAGCTGATAGAGGGTTAATCGCACAATTACAAGGGGGACATGCTGCTTCAAACGAGCATATTATTTATAAAGTGAGTGGATGGTTTCGGGGTAGTAGTCCATCACTATGTACAGGATCTAGTCGTCGGCGTTAGTCGAGGAAGGCTGGAAAAAACCCTTGCGCAAAATAGTCGTATTCGGATGACGCAATCTCTGCAAAATTTACAGCTCGCGGTTCTTATACCTTCTGTCCTACAACACTATTTTAAGCGCTAAAGGCTGCTGGAACTCAGGAGACTTGATCAAATACACTATGCCAAAAGAACCACGACCAACAACACGCTCGGCCACAAATATAAACCCGTCAATATTCAACTGCTAATTCAACGGGATGTCGAAATCGGGAGGATAATCTTCTGAATCTGACATTGGAGTGAACACAATAAATTAATATTTATACACACAATAAAAAGATCGCAAATCAAATTTACACCACAAAAACGTGAAGAATTGATTAAACAGTTATGACCTTGTTCTAACTTTACCATTTTATATTTAGAATCATCAAGCATTGCCGCGGATATTCTGGTCCCAAGATTCATACCAGCTATCCCAAAGATAGTTACAAAGATAACTTCCGAGGTCAATAATGTTAATTCAAGCGCTGATCTAATTTAGGTCTGAAGAGGCTATTCAGAGTGACAATCCGAAGATGAGGTATGATATTGAGATTAGTTTGCGGTAACGTTATTGTGTAACTAAGTTTGGATTAGTGGATTGTCATGATTTATGAGATAAAGATGGAATGATTAAATTGAGCCTTAATATTGTTGATACGTTTATTTACATTTTTATTGAGTAGATTATAATACCAAAATGTACAAATAATTTTAAATTATCTTATTATTATCTATTTCAGTAACCTATTATTGGCAATTGTATTCATTGGCAATAGGAAATGGTATATTTTTCAAAAATTGATTGAAATTCGTATTTATAACTGATTAAGATAAAATACAGCAAATAGAAATAAATGTAAAATAATTATGTATTCACACCTATAATTATGAAATGGTATGGAGTGATCGCAGTGTACATGCGTTTCATAGCTGCCTTAATTACGATGTGTGCATTTGATTTGTATTTAATAACGGATGTGATAGATTATAAGCAGCGGAAATTGGATACTACGGTGTATTACGTAGATTCTATCGTTTCTTTTGGTTTAATAGGTATAGCTGCGTTATTGTACATAATATCTGGAATTGTGCAGTGTTAGATGAAAATACCAATTTGTGACGGTTGTTGTTGCTGTTCGTCATCAAAAATATGCTAGTAGGGCCAGATTCTCTAAGGATTGCGTTATAACAAGCGTGTGACTCCGGTGAGGCTAATATTCTACAGAATCTTCAGCTTTTTCTTCACCATATCAGCCGGGATCTTTTTCATCTCTTCGATGCTCGTGGCGGACGTGAACACGATTATTATTTCAGTTGCAGTTGGAAATGTCGCTTTAATAGTTCAGTTCATGATTAAAATTGAGATTGACTTCAAAGTATTCGCGGTCGCCGGTGGTGTGGCCCAAGAGGACGAGAACACTTATCTCTTAAAAGAACTCTCTGAAATAATTCAGAATAAAACAGCGGAGCGGGAACGGAGGCACAGCTACGTTGGCTGATATATTTTATTTTTTAGTTAATCGTTTTTCACGATTTTCAAATATTTTAATTTTATTCTTAAATTAATAATTTATTCTCATTCGCTCATGTTCCAAGTCTTCAATAGTCAACGGTTACTCAGAAACCGCCAGATACAGCGTTTCGTGCTTTAATACCGCACCCAGATGCGTATAGTGTATCTCTTTCTGCTTAAGATAGTGCTTTTAGGGATTTCAGATTTTCTGAATTCAAATTAAGATAGAATCAAATTGAGAATCAAAAAATCATTGGACATTACAGTGTTGTCTTGAAATGAATATATTTATATACATTTGTTGATGAGCAGCATCATTCATTGTTATTTTTATTATAGAAATTACATTTAAAATAATAAAGATTAGTTTTAATTTAATCAAAAACACATAATATATAACGTATCACAGATTTGTATAATATTTAGCACCACCACATGTATTATTAGCGTTAGCATAAGATTCAGCTTCAACATAATAAGTTTATGATCCAGTTTAGAATATCCCATTTGCGCAAGCAATATCATGGCGATAATACTGGTAGACTCCCACTTTAGTCATAATAAATTCGCAGCAACTATTGAAGTTAGGACAAAATTTATTATCACCTTTGTATGAACATTTACATAATCCATTCTCATTAATTGAACCAATCCATGTTTTGCAAGGGTTTTATGCTTAAGATATCGCGTTCACAGCAGTCATAATATTGTTGTATACACTTGTTAAATATGTTTGCGTTGAAACTGTTCCAATTATGCTGTCGTAAACAGTTTTCAAGTAAGATTAAGTGGCCATGGTGTTCATAATCGCCGTGAAGTTATTTTTATTATTTAACTGGTTATCTGCTATTAAAGCACTTTGTGCGTTCAGTTGGTTTTTCAATGTTGTATTTACGTTGCTCAGGTAATTATTAGATATAATATGTTAATTTTCGATTAAATTTGCCAGTGTGCTGACCATATTTGCGTTTTATGTTATTAATTCGTTCACATTTTTATAAATAGTTTCGTTAACATTGATAATGTTCTCGTTTGTTAATTCATCGTTCTTGTTCATATTGTAAGCCAGTACTGATATATTGGACACAATTAATAATTCTAAATCGAATAAGGCGGATTTTAACTCGATTTCTGTTCTTTATATGTCAGCTCTTAGGGAGATTTCGAGGTTAGAAGCGTTCTTTTAAGTCATAGAAAACTGCTACACGATGTTAATACAATAAGAAAGGTTCAAAAAATAACCATAATCGCACTCACAAGAATTTAATGCTGCATTAAAAACAAAAGGATACTTGCAAATAACAGTTGCGTTTTCTAACAATATAGAAAATTTAGGCTACTGGTAGCATAACCCATAAGTAACAAAAGTGAGATTGCTACAGATATCAGCACAAGTTAGTGTTTCAGGCTATGTTAAAATTGCAATGAACGACGAATAACCAAATCTAGAAGTGTTCTCAACACACACAGAAAAAACAGATACCATTATAGAAATGTCAACAAAATATTTAGAACAAATATATCCATTCGAGACGCTTGAAAAATTATTAAACCCAGTTAAAATAGACTCCGATATAGTAAAAGTTGTAATGGACTGATTAACATGATTTACAAAGCCGGATGAAAAATTACTAGTAAACCTAAAAGAAATATTTACTTAATATATCTTAATAATATCAATTGATTGAAGTATTAGAGCTGAAATTTATACCCCATTCGCCACAAATTAGAGTTGGGATTTCTATATATCTATATTGCATTACATACAAATTAACGCTCCAGTAAGTATAGAGTAGTTAATTGTTACATAAATATCTGAATCTAATATATCTTGTTTTTAAGAATTGAAGCCAAATACCGCAAACTAACTAACTTATTACATTTACAATTATATATTGGAAGATTTAGTTACTTCAGCATATATAAACATATGATTAGACTATTATGCCGAAAATATTTACTTATTGATAATTATTTTATTCAAATAATTGAGCTTTTGACAGAATTAATATTAAACATTGTCAACTAACAAAAATTTGTCGCACATACTAGAAGATTATTGAATTCCATTTAATAACTTGTATATCATAATTATAGAAGATATTGTTTACATTGGCTCTATAAAAAATTGAAGATTTTTGTATTTAATTAGAATCCACTTTATTTAAATGACAAAAAGAACTAAAACATAGTTGAAATATTATTAAAATGTACAAACATTTACCATTGTTGACCGTGTAAACATAAATGGGCAAGAATAAATGATATAGACATAAAACGAAAAAGAAAGCATTCACAAATTTACTCTGCCTTAATTAAGCAAACTGTTCTCAAGTCAACTCCCCTTACTTTGCCGAAATCTCTAGGTTCAAGACTAGTGCCACTTAACTAGGTAGGTATTATTAATTATTATTATAAATATTTTCATTATTTAATATGTTCTTATATGAAATGACTCACTTAACTGTAACCTTATCATCAGTACTTAGGCTCAATTCATTCATTCCATCTTCATCTCATAAATCATGACAATCCACTAATCCAAACTTAGTTACACAATAACGTTACCTCAAACTAATCTCAACATCATACCTCATCTTCTAGGATTGTCTATTTTTGAAACGTATATATATAGACAGATTGTACAAATTTATTTTTGTGAATAATGATAATAATTAAAATATATTTATTATTAAGTAAAATTTGAATCAATATACAATAAAAATAACTCACATTTCATTAAAGTGATAAAATCATTATGAACAATACTATTTTAATCATAAATCATGTATCAGGTATATAATATCAACAGTTCTGATGATAAGGTTATAGCTAAGTGAGTGATTTAATAATCAACATAGATAGTAAAACATTTCTATATTGCATTTGAAATATACATTAGTTGTATTTATCACACTTACCCTACTCAACCAAACACTGTTATCAACATAAAGATCTCTAAAACTAACTACATTAGTTCCATTAAAGACATAATTTATATTAATTTATAGTGTGATGATATTATTAATTGCATGATCAACTTTAGTTATCCAATTTGAAACAGTTATTTTTCGTATTCATTAAATCTAATTCTCTAAATAAAGCCAGAGTTATTAGATTTAATGAGTTTGATCACAATTATTATACACAACAGCATTGCACTGGGTATGAATGCTGTTACGATAGCATCGGTT
This sequence comes from Hexamita inflata, assembly GCA_963988835.1. Taxonomy (NCBI): domain Eukaryota; phylum Fornicata; order Diplomonadida; family Hexamitidae; genus Hexamita; species Hexamita inflata. Next base: position 77,915 of record CAXDID010000971.1, read on the forward strand.
GTCTTATTGTTATATGATGTAAAATACAGCGTGTTCACGCATTTAAAATACAATCTCGTTTCAGGGATCGGGTAGACACTACCGTGTTGTTTAATTGTGTAGTTCTACTTCTTACGCATTCTTCTTTTACTCAATAGCTCGGCTATAGTTATAATGGAACATCAGAAATGCGATCTGTAGTTAATAGTCAAGTTCACGAAGAAAAATTAACCGGACTTCAAACCAGAACATAACCGCGTAATATCATATTTTGTTACATCTCAAACACCCATTTGAATTTTGTCTTAAGTAATTGTGTAATCTTTCAACGGTGAAGTATAAACTTTTCATTCATTCGAAATATAGTAATTATATGGAATTCATGAATACTAAGTAATTAATAATATTATTGATATTAATCTTCCTAAACCTATTTTCTTTCGTGACACATTTATAATATTCTCACTCGAGTCGTTCCACGCCCATGATGCGCTTCAAGAAGAGGCTGACGAACTGGTTGTTTCTCTGGAGGCGCTCTTTGATGAAGCCCTTCACATTTGCGTTCAGGATGACGAAGGCCAAGAAGAGCACGATGTTTAAAACCAGACCTATAATGATCGCCGCGTTCTGAGTAGTCTCCAGCTCGGAGGTCTGGTCAAACAGGAGCTGGTATGCCTCGTTGTTCATGATGTCATACAGAAGCGGCAGGTCGGTGGTTATCAGCCGCAAGTAGGAAGCTCCGATGTTCAGTTGGCGCGACGCGGTTTCGTAGAACGAGGCAGCTGTTCCGTCTGGGCTCAGCTGCTTCACTATATCGCGCGGGATGTCTGGGCCTTTCACGAGGGCCTGTAGCGCGATTAGCTGGGAGAACGCGCCCTTGATGGTGACCTTGGATAGCTGGTCGTCGTTCTCAAACAGATGCGGGCCTAGCTTCATGGTTCGTGGGGGTTTCAGCTGCTAGAAGACGCTGAAGTTGCAGTTCCCGTAAACGATGGAAGGCGGGTTGGCTAGCTCGTAGGACAGCGTGGCCAGGTTTTGGAACGGACTCAGGCTGGACTTCCACCTGGCGTCCACCAGCTGGTTGATCACGAAGTCGGATGACACGTTGACGTACGCCTTCAGGTTGATCTCACGGTTGGGCCAGGTGTCTCTTAGTATTTTGGAGAGCAGCTGGACTTTCTGAGTGAAGTGGTCGTCGTAGTTCGCGTGCGTCCTTCCGGTCATGGCTATTTTCTGGAGCAGCGAGCCGCCCTGGTGGTTGAGGGCAGACACCGCCTGCGACAAGTCGGTTCCGAGCCTGCTTGGCGGGTTTCCGAGATTAATAATAATCACCAGCGACGCAACTGCAACGTAGACGAAACTCAGAATCTGGAGGAAGACCAAGCGAACGCTCTGCTTCTGCTGTCTCAAGTAGTACGGCATGCTGAACATCTTTTGTGGCGTGGAAGGCACCCCCAGAGAGCTGAGCACGTTCAACGTTGTGTGCTGGTAGCAGGTCACCAATATCGAAGACAAAATCAAAATCATAAAGTTTTAAACGGAACCTTACCAAGATCCAAGACCTTTGAATATCAACTAATCTTATAATTAGTTAGAAAGAAATTCCGAGTATTAAACTTGGTAATAAACTATCAAAATTGCATTATATAATAAAAAGATTATGCACAAATAATATAGAGGTTTCCAGATTTAAATAGATATTTTTGACAGTATTGCCGAATTTTCATCCCATTAGTTGTTGTGAACTTTAAATATATATTTAATAATCCATATAACTAAATATATTGAAATTACAAAAGAAATAATTTGGTAAATTGTTAGTATACTAAAAAAGATGTTAAAATTATTCTAGTACTTAACAATATTCTGGTTAACAAAATTGATGGTATCATGTAAATTCCAATTAGTAATATCAACAGTGAATATATTATAAAATAAATTAATACTTTATAAATAATTAGTAGGTAATAATATGCCTTTGTTAGCTTAAAATACCTATGTTACTATTTAATTAACTTTTGTATACATCGACTTAATATAAACCTAAAATTATAATATTTAGGTCTAATTTAATTGCTTACAATTCGTTTACGCATAATTATATAATTGAAAGAGACTTGAATATGGTAAAGCTTTAAAATTATTCAAATTTGTTGTGTTTAATTAGTATAAGCTAAAATATTCTATCCAATTTGCAACATAATATATTTATTATTATATTGGATGTTATAACTATGATACTTATGGTGTATATTGATACAGATTATAAGTCCCATATTTTTTATCTATGGAATCGTAAAATTAATCTGGAATCAAATTTACAGGTTATTAAAGCATATTTTCAAATCTATTTTCTAAAGTATATATGGTAGGTTTACTTTTGGGATCAATCAAATTGTTGAAGTTAATCGCCGCAACATAAAAACCAAACCCTACTAATATAATGTATATCAAATAGTCCAGTTTGGGCTGGAGAACAACTTTGTGCATCTTTTGTAGCAAAGAGAACACATCTGGGCTCACTACTTGGTTTTCGTTTTCGGCCACAGAATGATTAATCGTGTTGCCTTCTGATTTTTTGGACTGCCGTAGCGAAGTTTTGTACGACTACAGAAGCATTTCTATCTTCTGTGTGCTGAGGTTGGACACCATCTGGATGATGCTGCCTTTGTCTATGTTCGAAACGATTAGTTTGTCCACGTATTTGTAGGAAATCGATTTGAACGCGAAATAGAATACAATCCAGGTCAAAATTACTGAAAAACAAACAAATATCATTATGGATTTTACATATTACCGATGAACTAACTCCATCACGAATTAAAACGATGGATAAACAATCGAAGTGTAAGAAAGATGTAAATCTTATATTTTGCCGATAATTGTTTCAAAATCTGGGTTTTCCATTTTTAGTTGTAATAATTAAATAAGTTATTAACTATAGCATGATAGTAATTCTACATAGACAAGCATTATTTCTGGCAGTGTGGCTGTAATTTCCTTACCTTCTATAAAAGTTGTTGTTAGTTAATAAAATTTTTATGTAAAAACAATACTTATATTTTATAATTTTGTATCATTGTAAACATTATTTTAATTTTTAAATGTTTAAAAGTTGTATTTAAAACTATATCTTAAACTATTTAATTTTTATACAATTTGTTTATCGTAATTAATTATAGAGCATTAAATCCGATTGTCGTCCACCCCGTTCATGATTTGAGTGAGGTTGAACTTGAAGTTCCCTTAGGCTTTGGATTCGCTCTCGTATATCTCGGAGGTGTTCTGCCCAGTGAGTGCCGATTTGAGGTACACGTAAGACTAAAACAGCTTGTCGCTACCGCGGATGAACGAGGCGTACTTCGTAGTGAGGTACTCTGGGTTGTTTTACTGTGTGTAGTTGCTTTTAAGGCTCGTTAGCAACAGGCTCTGACCCAGGTTGTTCATGCGCAGCAGGTTTTCAGACAGGCTCTGCTCGATTCCGTAAGTTATCACCTCGATTTGGTAAGAAGCCTGCTTGAGTTTACCCAGCAAGAGAGAAGAAGCTGACAGGATAAAAATAACTATGAACGTCCAAATGTAAGCCAACAGCGATTTTTGCTTAAAGTCTTTCATGAAAGCCACGAACTTCTGCTTTGCACTTAATTTCGTTGTTTTGCTAAGATTATCAGATTTATCTATAACAAGCTGCTCGTATTGATCGTTCTTGATGAAATCCTCGTGCGGCTGCTCCCACTCGAATTAGTCCTTGAATGAAGAGTGGCGCTGCAGCTTGTAGGAAGGGTCATTTTTGTAGACCCCTCCACATCTGGGAAGGGATTCGATCTACATCAATATCGAATCTTGGTACTTTGTTTAAGTTCCTGCGTACGTGTCGCAAATTGCCAGAAGACGCCTACGTTAATCAATGTTTTTACCAAGCTAGATTAGAGGTAAACCATAAGTTACGCGCAAGCTTCGATATAGTTCGGCGGCAATTTAATTTATGTGGTCTTAAGATAGATTTTCTCTTTTTAGAACGATTGATCTGGCCTGGTGGAGTTTTTTGATTTACTATTCTATGTACGAAATGGAATTGATAGTATTCATGAGAATCAGGTTATTACTGGTATTTTGTTCAAGTTTCGCCACGTACAAGTTTTTCAAGAACCCAACGATCATCTTTTCGATGTTATCTTGCATCGTCTGTATTCGTGGAATAATATAGCAAACAGTGTTTGTGTTTCGCATAGTTTTGTCTTATAACTTAATATAATGCAAGTCAGTGATAAGATATAGCATAAACTGATACATTGAGAAATTGTATTTCTTTTAGGTTTCAATGAAATCATTTTTAATAACATTGATCAGAAATTCAGGCGTGTTCTAATTCAACTCATGATTGAAGAAAATCGCGTTGTCTGAGTACATTGAATAGTAGGAACTGATGATGTTAATATAATCATCCAAACTGCGTGGATTGTCCATATTTATATCGTAAATGAACTAACTTGTTATTTTATCAACTTTTTCCTCAAAGGCGAATTCGTTTGACTCTTGAGATTTTTTAGAACTTGTTACAAAAGAGGTTTCAATCGAATCTTCCTGCTCTTCTGTATGGTCAATGTTGTGGAACGTTGTGGTGAGCATTACATTTATAACGTGAAGACCTTACAGTGCAGTTGAAATATATGAATTTGGTTTGATCGGATTCAGTATTTTGTGTTCTTCGTCGTAATATTGTTCGACAGTGAATTGTTCAAGCGTGTAACTGAGATTGGATATCTTGGGCAGCTAATATTGGTTTAGGATTTTTGACATAGATATATTTACAGACAGCTCAGTGAACAGGGTTTAAACTGATTCATATAAACACTCATCATAAGCTTGTTCGTCTTCTTCATTTTAGTTTTATTTTTATTTTTTAAACAAGTGTATCAATTGCAATTAGTCAGTTTCAAATTTATTTTTAGACTTAACCGATATTAGGTCTTACATAAGAACGTGGTACTTTTCTAAAAACTTAAATAACACTTCTTTTATTTTCTGCATTTGTTGAATGTTTATTTTGCAAGAATTGTGAATCAGCTTGAGGTATTCTTACAATTCTTCTAAGAACTGAATAATCTAATACAGTTGCTTGTTTTCAATGTTCATGTGGATCAGTCTGTATTTTCTTAGCATATAGTCGATATATCCATAAAACATGGGTTCGTAATGGTCATTGATAACATAGTGTTAATTCAAAGTTAGTTGAGTGAAGATCTAATCTACTTTTGCGCATCTGTTATCGATGGACCCACATCCAATTATAACTGTCACTGCGTTTTAAGCTATTTGATTATTCATATTGTGGTTTACATTCAGTTTAGATTGTTCTTTTTTTGCAGGATCTATTTTTTCAGGATCGCAGCACAGCTGTATTTTCTAAAAGGCATTTAGCTTGTTGTTGTAGTATGTATCGAAATAGCGCTGAATCCTTTGTGAAGAAGTCTTGGTTGTAGAAAACTTGTATATAAAATACTCAACTAATATGTTTTGCAGTGTGCTGTTGTTAACATTGTTAAACTACTAGGCATTTAGCAATATTGGTGCAATATTGTACAAAAACCGAGAGTTATACAGCGACTTTTATCTGCTAACGACGCGCATTTCATAGTGACTTAGGTATGATGTTTTGATTTGTTTTGTGATTCTTGTTGGCTATTACTTGGAAATTGTGAACTTGTACTAGTTAACTAAAGGGAATTTAAACTTTTTATCAATTAGAGAATTGAGTGGGAATATAATTCTCGACAAACTTATAAGACTCAAAATTTTGACTTTTCTGAGCTATGCTGTTTTCATAGAAGATTGGTCATTCGCAAATGACAACCTGTGTATGTTTCCAGTTATCGCAGATTTACTTGTAAAAGAAGGAATGTAGCAAAACATGACAGATTTTTTGTCAACTTAACTTTCAACGTGTTTAAATAAGTATTTATTTTCTGTAAAATCTTTGTGATCCAAGACGCAAAACATACCATGCACCTTTTGATCGCTGGGTTTCTGGTAGTTATTGTTCCACAGCGCTTGTTCCGCAGCATTTGATTCATCGCCCTTTTTCACTCGTTGGTCCAGATTATTCATTTTATTTATTTTAGTAAGTAGAGATTTTACATCAATGCAATTTCTTTGTAGAATATTGAATAACGTAGCATCCACTTCTGAAGAAGTGCAACAACTATCATAAATGGACTAGTACTTTACACCCTCAAACTGTAGCATTTTGTCTATTGTATCCACTTCTTGAATCAGATTTAAAACACTTGCAAACGCGTCGTAAGGAGTCTTCCACGTTGATATATAGCTGAGTATAGACGGTATCGGCATTGCCTCTTCTATATCTAGCAGAGTTAAGGTCTCTAGAGTTTGTCCAACACACGCATAACTGTAGAATATGTTTGAGTATATATTTTCATACAAAAGCTTAAACTCCTCCATTTATTGCTCTGCTTTTTACACACGAGTAATATATAGTTTTATTTCCGCTTCTGATAGCTAAACTGGAGTAGTATCGCCCAACAAGTCTTTTTATTCGTTATTCAACACACCTATAAACTCTGGGCCATAAAATGCTGCCATGTTTAAACACATATCTTTTGTAATGCTGTAGTTTATTAGCACTTTGTCGTCGTGGTGTTGTTTAAGGTTTTTTCCCGTTTTAAATTTTAACTCATTCAACAAAGACTGCATACAAGGGCGTTGTTGTTTTAGATACAGTAAGTACGCCACCACCATATCTAAAATAATGAATAACGTTTTCAACGGGCCTTGCCCCTCTAATTCTGTTTTCGTAGGCAATGCAAAATTTAAAAACGAAGATTACAAAGTGAATAAAAGCTGAAATATAACTAACGTATAGATCCACTATTGGTTCCGAATATATGCAAATAACTTTATTTTGCTCATGTAAAAAATATAGCACAAACAAAACACGAAAATTGGAATTTAGATGACATATCTGTTTCCGTTGGCAAAGAAAGACAAACATATTTCGAAAAGAATGAAGGTCTTGATGGGAATAAAGAAATGTGGCAATTTTAGGTTATAGGATCTTACCAAATTAGCTTCTTAGTATGAAATCAAAAAGAGTATTTATCCAATCAACATGGAGATGAGTGTTACTGCAGCTATGATGGTGTGTATTATTTTAATTATTACAGAATATGTATTTGTGATTAATATTTACGTTAAATACTGGCCTATTCCCAAATAGAGCGGATTTACACAATACATGTATAGACAAACGCACCCAAGTTCTAATAAATGCAAAGATGTTTTTACTATTTATTTGTAGGACGTTCTCTGACGTTAGCCATACTATTGAATAAGATACAAAATTATAAGTGGCCCGACTGCAAAAGCTATGGCTTACAAATACAATGTAAAATTTTGGTATATCGACGCGTTGTTATAATAGTCATTCCATGGAAACATAATGAAGCGCAAAACTGCTTGTTGCGAATTTGAAGGTTAATCTACTACGTCGTACATTAGGACATACGGAAGAGCGCTAAGCTCAACCATCGTGTATATCACCAGCATTAGCGAGATGTTGATTTTTGTGTTCTTGTGAAGAAATTGGAATCCCGAGAAAAAGGAATTGCTCATCTTCATTTGTTGTTTGAATGGAGTGGTGTATAATTAGTTCGCTCAAATTCTCCGAATTAAGCCAGAGTTATTAGATTTAATGAGTTTGATCACAATTATTATACACAACAGCATTGCACTGGGTATGAATGCTGTTACGATAGCATCGGTTGTCTTATTGTTATATAATGTAAAATACAGCGTGTTCACGCATTTAAAATACAATCTCGTTTCAGGGATCGGGTAGACACTACCGTGTTGTTTAATTGTGTAGTTCTACTTCTTACGCATTCTTCTTTTACTCAATAGCTCGGCTATAGTTATAATGGAACATCAGAAATGCGATCTGTAGTTAATAGTCAAGTTCACGAAGAAAAATTAACCGGACTTCAAACCAGAACATAACCGCGTAATATCATATTTTGTTACATCTCAAACACCCATTTGAATTTTGTCTTAAGTAATTGTGTAATCTTTCAACGGTGAAGTATAAACTTTTCATTCATTCGAAATATAGTAATTATATGGAATTCATGAATACTAAGTAATTAATAATATTATTGATATTAATCTTCCTAAACCTATTTTCTTTCGTGACACATTTATAATATTCTCACTCGAGTCGTTTCACGCCCATGATGCGCTTCAAGAAGAGGCTGACGAACTGGTTGTTTCTCTGGAGGCGCTCTTTGATGAAGCCCTTCACATTTGCGTTCAGGATGACGAAGGCCAAGAAGAGCACGATGTTTAAAACCAGACCTATAATGATCGCCGCGTTCTGAGTAGTCTCCAGCTCGGAGGTCTGGTCAAACAGGAGCTGGTATGCCTCGTTGTTCATGATGTCATACAGAAGCGGCAGGTCGGTGGTTATCAGCCGCAAGTAGGAAGCTCCGATGTTCAGTTGGCGCGACGCGGTTTCGTAGAACGAGGCAGCTGTTCCGTCTGGGCTCAGCTGCTTCACTATATCGCGCGGGATGTCTGGGCCTTTCACGAGGGCCTGTAGCGCGATTAGCTGGGAGAACGCGCCCTTGATGGTGACCTTGGATAGCTGGTCGTCGTTCTCAAACAGATGCGGGCCTAGCTTCATGGTTCGTGGGGGTTTCAGCTGCTAGAAGACGCTGAAGTTGCAGTTCCCGTAAACGATGGAAGGCGGGTTGGCTAGCTCGTAGGACAGCGTGGCCAGGTTTTGGAACGGACTCAGGCTGGACTTCCACCTGGCGTCCACCAGCTGGTTGATCACGAAGTCGGATGACACGTTGACGTACGCCTTCAGGTTGATCTCACGGTTGGGCCAGGTGTCTCTTAGTATTTTGGAGAGCAGCTGGACTTTCTGAGTGAAGTGGTCGTCGTAGTTCGCGTGCGTCCTTCCGGTCATGGCTATTTTCTGGAGCAGCGAGCCGCCCTGGTGGTTGAGGGCAGACACCGCCTGCGACAAGTCGGTTCCGAGCCTGCTTGGCGGGTTTCCGAGATTAATAATAATCACCAGCGACGCAACTGCAACGTAGACGAAACTCAGAATCTGGAGGAAGACCAAGCGAACGCTCTGCTTCTGCTGTCTCAAGTAGTACGGCATGCTGAACATCTTTTGTGGCGTGGAAGGCACCCCCAGAGAGCTGAGCACGTTCAACGTTGTGTGCTGGTAGCAGGTCACCAATATCGAAGACAAAATCAAAATGATAAAACTTAATATTGGATTATAATAATTTTATAATGAAATAAATAACGACCGATTTTATTGTCTATTGTAGTAAAAAATAGAAAGATGTGTAATGTTGTTGATTATTAAAACTAAATTGATTATAAGAAATATAACACATAAATAGTATAACGGCTTCCAGATTTGTATTGAAATTTTCGATAATATTGCTGAGTTTTCGTCCCATTAGTTGTTGTGAACTTAAAAAATATATTTTACTATCCAAAATATCAAAAATATTGATAACACGAATGTTACAATTAAATAAAATAAATATAGCAAGAACCATTATATAAAGTTGTTTTTTATCTACATCATATGTTTATTTAAATATACAACTGCATCTTCTAACTTCCAATTAGAAATATCTGTACTTAAATGGTTATTAAAATATTGGACGTCAAACATGAAGTTTGATTAAATTAGTTGTCCGTTATCTGTGTTTATAATTTGTAATACCATTTAATTTAATTTTGTGTATAAGGATTAAATATGCAATATTATTTACTATTTAATGTCGATATCAATTTGTGTACATGTATTTATAAAATTATACAATTATAGTATACTTGAATATGGTAAAGCTTTAAAATATTCTAAGTTAGTTGAATCTAATAAGTTTTAACTAAAATACTCCATCCAATTTACCGAGTAGTACAATAATTATTACAATGGATGTTAAATATTAACACTTTATGAATAGTATTAGTAAAGATTTTCAACACCATATTTAGTACTTGCGACATCTTTAAACTAAAACTCTGGAATTAAAAATTTTGGCTAAAAGTTTACATTTTCAAAACGATTTTCTATTGAAAAAATTGTTGGATTACTTGCCAAATCAATTATTTATGTTTATAAGCATATTTTCCCCATTAGAAATATAAAAGCAATCATAATGATGAATATCAAATAGTCCAGTTTGGGCTGGAGAACAACTTTGTGCATCTTTTGTAGCAAAGAGAACACATCTGGGCTCACTACTTGGTTTTCGTTTTCGGCCACAGAATGATTAATCGTGTTGCCTTCTGATTTTTTGGACTGCCGTAGCGAAGTTTTGTACGACTACAGAAGCATTTCTATCTTCTGTGTGCTGAGGTTGGACACCATCTGGATGATGCTGCCTTTGTCTATGTTCGAAACGATTAGTTTGTCCACGTATTTGTAGGAAATCGATTTGAACGCGAAATAGAATACAATCCAGGTCAAAATTACTGAAAAACAAACAAATATCATTATGGATTTTACATATTACCGATGAACTAACTCCATCACGAATTAAAACGATGGATAAACAATCGAAGTGTAAGAAAGATGTAAATCTTATATTTTGCCGATAATTGTTTCAAAATCTGGGTTTTCCATTTTTAGTTGTAATAATTAAATAAGTTATTAACTATAGCATGATAGTAATTCTACATAGACAAGCATTATTTCTGGCAGTGTGGCTGTAATTTCCTTACCTTCTATAAAAGTTGTTGTTAGTTAATAAAATTTTTATGTAAAAACAATACTTATATTTTATAATTTTGTATCATTGTAAACATTATTTTAATTTTTAAATGTTTAAAAGTTGTATTTAAAACTATATCTTAAACTATTTAATTTTTATACAATTTGTTTATCGTAATTAATTATAGAGCATTAAATCCGATTGTCGTCCACCCCGTTCATGATTTGAGTGAGGTTGAACTTGAAGTTCCCTTAGGCTTTGGATTCGCTCTCGTATATCTCGGAGGTGTTCTGCCCAGTGAGTGCCGATTTGAGGTACACGTAAGACTAAAACAGCTTGTCGCTACCGCGGATGAACGAGGCGTACTTCGTAGTGAGGTACTCTGGGTTGTTTTACTGTGTGTAGTTGCTTTTAAGGCTCGTTAGCAACAGGCTCTGACCCAGGTTGTTCATGCGCAGCAGGTTTTCAGACAGGCTCTGCTCGATTCCGTAAGTTATCACCTCGATTTGGTAAGAAGCCTGCTTGAGTTTACCCAGCAAGAGAGAAGAAGCTGACAGGATAAAAATAACTATGAACGTCCAAATGTAAGCCAACAGCGATTTTTGCTTAAAGTCTTTCATGAAAGCCACGAACTTCTGCTTTGCACTTAATTTCGTTGTTTTGCTAAGATTATCAGATTTATCTATAACAAGCTGCTCGTATTGATCGTTCTTGATGAAATCCTCGTGCGGCTGCTCCCACTCGAATTAGTCCTTGAATGAAGAGTGGCGCTGCAGCTTGTAGGAAGGGTCATTTTTGTAGACCCCTCCACATCTGGGAAGGGATTCGATCTACATCAATATCGAATCTTGGTACTTTGTTTAAGTTCCTGCGTACGTGTCGCAAATTGCCAGAAGACGCCTACGTTAATCAATGTTTTTACCAAGCTAGATTAGAGGTAAACCATAAGTTACGCGCAAGCTTCGATATAGTTCGGCGGCAATTTAATTTATGTGGTCTTAAGATAGATTTTCTCTTTTTAGAACGATTGATCTGGCCTGGTGGAGTTTTTTGATTTACTATTCTATGTACGAAATGGAATTGATAGTATTCATGAGAATCAGGTTATTACTGGTATTTTGTTCAAGTTTCGCCACGTACAAGTTTTTCAAGAACCCAACGATCATCTTTTCGATGTTATCTTGCATCGTCTGTATTCGTGGAATAATATAGCAAACAGTGTTTGTGTTTCGCATAGTTTTGTCTTATAACTTAATATAATGCAAGTCAGTGATAAGATATAGCATAAACTGATACATTGAGAAATTGTATTTCTTTTAGGTTTCAATGAAATCATTTTTAATAACATTGATCAGAAATTCAGGCGTGTTCTAATTCAACTCATGATTGAAGAAAATCGCGTTGTCTGAGTACATTGAATAGTAGGAACTGATGATGTTAATATAATCATCCAAACTGCGTGGATTGTCCATATTTATATCGTAAATGAACTAACTTGTTATTTTATCAACTTTTTCCTCAAAGGCGAATTCGTTTGACTCTTGAGATTTTTTAGAACTTGTTACAAAAGAGGTTTCAATCGAATCTTCCTGCTCTTCTGTATGGTCAATGTTGTGGAACGTTGTGGTGAGCATTACATTTATAACGTGAAGACCTTACAGTGCAGTTGAAATATATGAATTTGGTTTGATCGGATTCAGTATTTTGTGTTCTTCGTCGTAATATTGTTCGACAGTGAATTGTTCAAGCGTGTAACTGAGATTGGATATCTTGGGCAGCTAATATTGGTTTAGGATTTTTGACATAGATATATTTACAGACAGCTCAGTGAACAGGGTTTAAACTGATTCATATAAACACTCATCATAAGCTTGTTCGTCTTCTTCATTTTAGTTTTATTTTTATTTTTTAAACAAGTGTATCAATTGCAATTAGTCAGTTTCAAATTTATTTTTAGACTTAACCGATATTAGGTCTTACATAAGAACGTGGTACTTTTCTAAAAACTTAAATAACACTTCTTTTATTTTCTGCATTTGTTGAATGTTTATTTTGCAAGAATTGTGAATCAGCTTGAGGTATTCTTACAATTCTTCTAAGAACTGAATAATCTAATACAGTTGCTTGTTTTCAATGTTCATGTGGATCAGTCTGTATTTTCTTAGCATATAGTCGATATATCCATAAAACATGGGTTCGTAATGGTCATTGATAACATAGTGTTAATTCAAAGTTAGTTGAGTGAAGATCTAATCTACTTTTGCGCATCTGTTATCGATGGACCCACATCCAATTATAACTGTCACTGCGTTTTAAGCTATTTGATTATTCATATTGTGGTTTACATTCAGTTTAGATTGTTCTTTTTTTGCAGGATCTATTTTTTCAGGATCGCAGCACAGCTGTATTTTCTAAAAGGCATTTAGCTTGTTGTTGTAGTATGTATCGAAATAGCGCTGAATCCTTTGTGAAGAAGTCTTGGTTGTAGAAAACTTGTATATAAAATACTCAACTAATATGTTTTGCAGTGTGCTGTTGTTAACATTGTTAAACTACTAGGCATTTAGCAATATTGGTGCAATATTGTACAAAAACCGAGAGTTATACAGCGACTTTTATCTGCTAACGACGCGCATTTCATAGTGACTTAGGTATGATGTTTTGATTTGTTTTGTGATTCTTGTTGGCTATTACTTGGAAATTGTGAACTTGTACTAGTTAACTAAAGGGAATTTAAACTTTTTATCAATTAGAGAATTGAGTGGGAATATAATTCTCGACAAACTTATAAGACTCAAAATTTTGACTTTTCTGAGCTATGCTGTTTTCATAGAAGATTGGTCATTCGCAAATGACAACCTGTGTATGTTTCCAGTTATCGCAGATTTACTTGTAAAAGAAGGAATGTAGCAAAACATGACAGATTTTTTGTCAACTTAACTTTCAACGTGTTTAAATAAGTATTTATTTTCTGTAAAATCTTTGTGATCCAAGACGCAAAACATACCATGCACCTTTTGATCGCTGGGTTTCTGGTAGTTATTGTTCCACAGCGCTTGTTCCGCAGCATTTGATTCATCGCCCTTTTTCACTCGTTGGTCCAGATTATTCATTTTATTTATTTTAGTAAGTAGAGATTTTACATCAATGCAATTTCTTTGTAGAATATTGAATAACGTAGCATCCACTTCTGAAGAAGTGCAACAACTATCATAAATGGACTAGTACTTTACACCCTCAAACTGTAGCATTTTGTCTATTGTATCCACTTCTTGAATCAGATTTAAAACACTTGCAAACGCGTCGTAAGGAGTCTTCCACGTTGATATATAGCTGAGTATAGACGGTATCGGCATTGCCTCTTCTATATCTAGCAGAGTTAAGGTCTCTAGAGTTTGTCCAACACACGCATAACTGTAGAATATGTTTGAGTATATATTTTCATACAAAAGCTTAAACTCCTCCATTTATTGCTCTGCTTTTTACACACGAGTAATATATAGTTTTATTTCCGCTTCTGATAGCTAAACTGGAGTAGTATCGCCCAACAAGTCTTTTTATTCGTTATTCAACACACCTATAAACTCTGGGCCATAAAATGCTGCCATGTTTAAACACATATCTTTTGTAATGCTGTAGTTTATTAGCACTTTGTCGTCGTGGTGTTGTTTAAGGTTTTTTCCCGTTTTAAATTTTAACTCATTCAACAAAGACTGCATACAAGGGCGTTGTTGTTTTAGATACAGTAAGTACGCCACCACCATATCTAAAATAATGAATAACGTTTTCAACGGGCCTTGCCCCTCTAATTCTGTTTTCGTAGGCAATGCAAAATTTAAAAACGAAGATTACAAAGTGAATAAAAGCTGAAATATAACTAACGTATAGATCCACTATTGGTTCCGAATATATGCAAATAACTTTATTTTGCTCATGTAAAAAATATAGCACAAACAAAACACGAAAATTGGAATTTAGATGACATATCTGTTTCCGTTGGCAAAGAAAGACAAACATATTTCGAAAAGAATGAAGGTCTTGATGGGAATAAAGAAATGTGGCAATTTTAGGTTATAGGATCTTACCAAATTAGCTTCTTAGTATGAAATCAAAAAGAGTATTTATCCAATCAACATGGAGATGAGTGTTACTGCAGCTATGATGGTGTGTATTATTTTAATTATTACAGAATATGTATTTGTGATTAATATTTACGTTAAATACTGGCCTATTCCCAAATAGAGCGGATTTACACAATACATGTATAGACAAACGCACCCAAGTTCTAATAAATGCAAAGATGTTTTTACTATTTATTTGTAGGACGTTCTCTGACGTTAGCCATACTATTGAATAAGATACAAAATTATAAGTGGCCCGACTGCAAAAGCTATGGCTTACAAATACAATGTAAAATTTTGGTATATCGACGCGTTGTTATAATAGTCATTCCATGGAAACATAATGAAGCGCAAAACTGCTTGTTGCGAATTTGAAGGTTAATCTACTACGTCGTACATTAGGACATACGGAAGAGCGCTAAGCTCAACCATCGTGTATATCACCAGCATTAGCGAGATGTTGATTTTTGTGTTCTTGTGAAGAAATTGGAATCCCGAGAAAAAGGAATTGCTCATCTTCATTTGTTGTTTGAATGGAGTGGTGTATAATTAGTTCGCTCAAATTCTCCGAATTAAGCCAGAGTTATTAGATTTAATGAGTTTGATCACAATTATTATACACAACAGCATTGCACTGGGTATGAATGCTGTTACGATAGCATCGGTTGTCTTATTGTTATATAATGTAAAATACAGCGTGTTCACGCATTTAAAATACAATCTCGTTTCAGGGATCGGGTAGACACTACCGTGTTGTTTAATTGTGTAGTTCTACTTCTTACGCATTCTTCTTTTACTCAATAGCTCGGCTATAGTTATAATGGAACATCAGAAATGCGATCTGTAGTTAATAGTCAAGTTCACGAAGAAAAATTAACCGGACTTCAAACCAGAACATAACCGCGTAATATCATATTTTGTTACATCTCAAACACCCATTTGAATTTTGTCTTAAGTAATTGTGTAATCTTTCAACGGTGAAGTATAAACTTTTCATTCATTCGAAATATAGTAATTATATGGAATTCATGAATACTAAGTAATTAATAATATTATTGATATTAATCTTCCTAAACCTATTTTCTTTCGTGACACATTTATAATATTCTCACTCGAGTCGTTCCACGCCCATGATGCGCTTCAAGAAGAGGCTGACGAACTGGTTGTTTCTCTGGAGGCGCTCTTTGATGAAGCCCTTCACATTTGCGTTCAGGATGACGAAGGCCAAGAAGAGCACGATGTTTAAAACCAGACCTATAATGATCGCCGCGTTCTGAGTAGTCTCCAGCTCGGAGGTCTGGTCAAACAGGAGCTGGTATGCCTCGTTGTTCATGATGTCATACAGAAGCGGCAGGTCGGTGGTTATCAGCCGCAAGTAGGAAGCTCCGATGTTCAGTTGGCGCGACGCGGTTTCGTAGAACGAGGCAGCTGTTCCGTCTGGGCTCAGCTGCTTCACTATATCGCGCGGGATGTCTGGGCCTTTCACGAGGGCCTGTAGCGCGATTAGCTGGGAGAACGCGCCCTTGATGGTGACCTTGGATAGCTGGTCGTCGTTCTCAAACAGATGCGGGCCTAGCTTCATGGTTCGTGGGGGTTTCAGCTGCTAGAAGACGCTGAAGTTGCAGTTCCCGTAAACGATGGAAGGCGGGTTGGCTAGCTCGTAGGACAGCGTGGCCAGGTTTTGGAACGGACTCAGGCTGGACTTCCACCTGGCGTCCACCAGCTGGTTGATCACGAAGTCGGATGACACGTTGACGTACGCCTTCAGGTTGATCTCACGGTTGGGCCAGGTGTCTCTTAGTATTTTGGAGAGCAGCTGGACTTTCTGAGTGAAGTGGTCGTCGTAGTTCGCGTGCGTCCTTCCGGTCATGGCTATTTTCTGGAGCAGCGAGCCACCCTGGTGGTTGAGGGCAGACACCGCCTGCGACAAGTCGGTTCCGAGCCTGCTTGGCGGGTTTCCGAGATTAATAATAAGCACCAGCGATGCAACTGCCACGTAGACGAAACTCAGAATCTGGAGGAAGACCAAACCCGGAGGTCGTTTCACGCCCATGATTATAGAAGTACGCCTAATAGAAGATTACATTTAATATCACATCACCGCTGAAAACACGAGCTCGGCTTGAACTGGCTTATATTCTACCGGCTCTTTAAACACTTCATTTTACATTTCGTCGTTTTGCGCGTCTTTGTCTTCGAGTTCGTTTCCCTCGTCGCTTAGCCCTTGGTCGTTGTTCTAATTTGCAACGTCCAGAACTTAGTTGTCCATTTATTCAACTTTCGTTCCAAAAATCTGGTCGTGTTTAATTTGGCACTTGTCTGATCGATTTCGATTTGGCTCATCAGGCACGGGCACATAAAGTACCTGATAGAGCCCACCTGGCAACATTTTTTAACTGTTATTATCGCAAAAATGGACGAATACACAAATATTATCGAACCAAACGAAATTAAACCGACTAAATAGGACTCAGGATTCACGGCGAAGGCTACGATGAATGAAAGACCTACACACATCACGCAAAATATAATCCAAGACATTTTCCGCATGCACGACGGGTTTTCGAACGTAGTCAGAGGATCATCGGTCCTTCTCACGCTCCCACCAGAATATACAACAGCGTTGCGCGAATAACCCGTTTTATGCGACGAATGATAACTTGTTGTTTTATGATGATACGTTGGATGATAAGATATTCCATGCGAAACAGTAGTATGATGATGACCAGCTGTGTGCGAATGACCCGTTGCATGACTATGGCCTCCGTGAGAATGACCGCCATGCGAATGACCATGTGAATGGCCGTGACCACCTTTACCCATATTGCGGTGCGAAATATTATTTACACAGTATATTCTATATACTATTAAATGACAGTTCATATCTAAAAATATATAAATAGACATTTATACACCAAGCAATTATATCGAAGTAATATTATATTGTATTTCATGAATACGTTGAGTAATCTTCATTTTACGCATTTATTTAATTATTTGTTGTGTTTTCTGTAATTATATTTTAATTTTTGCCGCTCCCAATTTTAGATTTTGAATGTTGCCGACTTTGACTAAGACTCATTTATCTGCGATAATGAAGTAGTTTAAGCGTTTTCCGGACCAGCATCGCGAGATTTGTTGGCGTTTTCTGTTGGCGCTTCCCTGTAACGAGGAGCGTGTGACTTAGTACGTGACCGAGTATCATTTGACCGCGCGCGAGTCGGAAACGGAGGTTTATATAACAGCCAACAATTTACAGTACATTTTTAGCGAGATGTTCCCGATTTCATCCAGAACGCTTAAATCGCGTGTAGAAAAAGTATGCACTGCTTTATTCAGGTGGTCGCCGTGCTTGTGCTAAACCGTGTGGCTTCCAAAGTTCGTGTTCCCGTTCATTAAGTTCTTTGGCTGTAACACTGCCTCAGCGTTCGAGAGCTGTTGTTGTTTACTGAAGTCCTTCGAGTCGTTCGTTATGTTCAGGAATTTCCTTCCGAACAGAGAGCTTTACATAATTAACTGCATCATTGAGAACTTCTTCGAGCTCCCAAACGCTGAGAGGAGCAAGATGAACCAAATAAGCTAATTCAACTACAATCACCCGTGCATGAAGAACATGGAACAACAACAAAAATACGTGTTCGGAATGTTCACCAGCTTCTTCACCGAGTAACTAGCAGGTGACGAGTGGCTGAAACTGGCTGACAACATCTTTTTAAATTAAAATGTGCTGTTCGTTTACATTCTCATGGCCACATTCACGGCCAATCAACTTGGCCTAAGATTTAGTTTGCGCATTGCCGATAAATACACAAATCTACAAAAAATAGATGACGTACTACGCACAGCATACGCAATCTTCGGAAAATTCAACAAACCACACAACATGGACGTATACTCGGACGCAAACCAAATCGAACAAGGAATCAAAGACGACCTCAAAATGGAAGCAATAGACGACTTCGATAAAGACTTCGACATGAAACAAATCATTCAAGTTAGCTGGAACGAACTGCCAGAACCAATCAACGCACCCAAAATGAAAGTAAGAGACATGAAACAAGAAGTAAAAGACGTAGAAAAAGTCTTCCAACAAAGATACGACATCAATATGAAAGAAAGCCAAAACGAACAACAAAAACTTCTGCAATCTATGAAAGAACTCGAAAGCGATAAACTACAGGCTGAAAGAATCGGAAAATCCAGAAAATCAGTCTCAATATCAGAGAAAAAAGATGTCGTCACATCAGATGCCGAAAAAATTGCACAAGTAGACAAAGAAATCGAAATGCTTCAAAAAAACATACTAGAAGAACGTAAGAATCAATAATCGCCACAAAAAGTACAACCAAAAGTTGAAGCTCCAATGCCATAAGAAACCATGAAGGCTACTAAGAACAGCTTGATAAAAACTAAAGAAGACATGATTTAATCAAAACTTCCAAAAGGATCAAAAATGGGTACGTCGGCATAAGATACTTTACTTAAAAGATTGACGGAAATACGCTATCAAGATGATTTCCAATCCAAATCAGGTCTTTAATCTAAATCATATAATAGTTCAAAATTAACCACCACTGATCTTAAAAGTTCTGACGGAGTTCTTAAAAGTTAAATGGAATAACCAATGGTTGCTACTGAAGAAGTTGAAGAAAATGAAGAATAATAACAGAACTATCAAAATAGAAGCTAAAAACCTGAAATAACGGTGTAGATGATTAAAGATACATCAAATCCCCAAAATACTAAAATTATTAACAGAGGATAAACCACAGCCAATGCTTTTAAAAGACATACTCAACGCTAAGAAAATAGACCTGAATCATACAGTGATTCTCAACCAACACCTTCAATCATGAAATCTACAAAATCACAATAAGAATCTAAGTCTAAAAACGATAAGCCATGGCAAGCAAATATGAAATAGCCTGAATTTATTAAAGTAACACAAGATGATAAAAAGCTTGATAAGGTCTTAATTGAGTAAAGAAAGTAAGAGCTTGCGCAAAAGGCTCTTGAGATTAGAAATAAGGAAGTTGAGAAAGCTAAAAAAGCGGCTGATCTGAAAATCGAGCAAGAAGCTAAATAAATTTAAGAAAGAGAGTTAGAGCGTAAGTCTAAATCAACATCCAAATCTTTATCTGATTAAGATCACGAACAATAACACGAACAACTTACTGAAGAGCCTATTGAGGAAAATCTTAATGTTTAGCCAGTCTAAGTACCAATTAAGCCAGTTCTTCCGGATATGACTGATATCTTAATTTAATCAGCAGATTTGATTGAAACGCAGAATAATATGGGAATGGATCAAGCTCGTGAAATAATAGAGGAGCTTGCGCAAAATGACATTTATCAGCAGAACGACATCAACACGTACTAAGGTGATAACGATCAAACGGTTGATTTGCTCTCTCGCTCAAGTTAGTTTAGGCCACATGGTGAGGATTTAGCAGCTGCTAGCAAGATCATTGATCTGCACTAATCTCAAAGCAACAACAAAAGTTAATTAGAGGAACTAGTTAAATCACGGTCTAAATCCCAGGAAAGATCTGCTTCCAATTAGAAAGAGTCCAGCCACGTTTAAACCCCAGTTAAACAGTAATTATCTCAACCATCATCAAATAATTTAAAATAATCCGTTCCAAACTACGACGAGTACATCTCAAACCAACAATCTTAATAATTAAACGTCTCACAACCATCCCTCAAATAAACGCCCCTAAAGTAAACGCCCCTAAAAGAGGTGAGAACAGAATCACAAAAACAAGAAAACAACTTCGATCTCAAAATTGAACAGTCAAACGAAGACTATAAAATACAGGAACTGGTTAAACAAATAACTGGTAAAATGGAGGCGTCTGAAAAATCAGAAAGACTCACCGCCGAACAGCTCAAAATCTCAAACCAAGTTAGTAAGGAAACAGAGTCACCAATGGTTAATTAGTTAACCATTTAAAAGTAAAAACAGAAGAAGCAAATGAACAATATAATCAGCTAATTACAGTAAAAATCTGAACTTGAGGACCCATCAAAGAGTATTAGCTCGTCCAAGAACCAAATTGAAGAACTGGTAAAACCAGAACTCTACAACACAGAAACGGACGTGGATGACCAAGTTAATAATTTGATCAAAAACATAAAGAAAAGCCTTGAGAAATCGAAATCATCCATCTCACAGTCAGTTTCATCCACCGCTGGTGTAATTCAAGACAGCCAAGTAACCAGCCATAACGAAGTCATGAAAATGCTCCAAAACGAAACTGGAAAAAGTATATCGTACAGCTCGTAACTTAATTAGTCCATGCCACCATAACAATAGTAAAATTATAACTAAGCACACTTATACTCAAACACAATTCAACAACCATCCACTATGATCAGCCAAGCAACTTACGCTCCAAACTTTTACCAATCTACATCAGTTCCTATAAACTAAAACGCTGAGGATTTACAACATAGCGCATCCACAGGTTCTGAAGAATTCGACCGCATTCAAGATGAAGTTGAACGCATTTCGCGATAAGTTTAAGAAGCGTAAAGACAATTGAAATAATCTGTTATGAAGTCAAAGTCTTCCTCTAGTTCTGAAAAACCAGAGCCATAAAAATAACTAAGCAAGCCCAAAGAAATGCCTAAAGCCCCTAAAAGTAATCCATTTACTTAGACAACAGTTAAATCATAACTTACAGATACTATGAAATCTTCAACAGCTCAAAGTGCTACTGATTTTAACTCATATCTTTATAAACTCAAACAATAGGCTAATTAAATACAAGACTAACTTGGCTAAATAAGTTAACTTACAGATAATGATGAAGAGCCACACAGTTTCAACTAAAAATAAGATTTACTAAACAGAATCAAAAATAATAACTAATAACTACTAAACGATTTGACAGATTTAGATTCAAACCCTGACAGCTTGAGTAATAGCATGAATCCAAGTGAAAGTATGGAAAACTTCCTTGGTTAAATTAACAAAGGAGGTAGTTCGGGTAGTTTGTGAGGAAATTAATATTAAATAATCTATTTAAGTCAAACATTAAGTTAAACATTACACTTTTTCCACTTAGGGTCTAATTCACTTGTATGTTATGTATTTAATTTTTATTAAAATTAAGTGAAAATTGTTTATAATATATATTCTGACCCACTCCAATCAAAAATGAGCAAGTAAATGTAAGTATAAATGCGCGAGTTGATGCGCAATTATCCAGTTTTCAATTAATCTACTTCTAAAGATGGTTCTACTAGTTTTGAAACATATTTCTTCGCGTTTGAAGATATAAACTCTCCTTTTAACTGTAAAATGATCAAGGCTGTTATAACGCTGACCAACGCATTTCCTCACAAATCGCCGTCGATTGGTGTTGCTCCTAATTCCATTTGGCATCCAAATGTAGATTTCGATTCTGGTTCTGTGTGCGTGAATCTTCTGAACTAATAATGGCATGATAAGATGGAGTTGAAATCTATTTTGGAGCTGATTTTACCGACTTTACTGGAGAATCCTGGAACGAAAGATCCACTTAATGCTATAGCGGCTAAGTAGTATGACTAAAAACGCGAAACGTATAATTAAGAAGTTAATAAACGTTATAAGCCAGTATCTGACGCTGAATTTAAGAAAAATGTAGATAAAATTCCTAATGCCTTCAGAGTTTAGTACGATAAATATATTTTAGTCCGAGATTAAAAGTAAACTCCTGTTCAACCAGTTATATAACCTGTCCATCCAATGATTGAGTCTAGTTCAGAATAAGAAGAATAATTTGAAGGTGAAGAAGTGGAAGCCGACGATTCACTTAACGAAGACTTAGCTTTTCACCATATGCTTCAAGACATGAATTTAGAATATTTATTTGACAACTTAAACATGTTTCAAAACGCACTTGAAAACTTTGGGGTATAAAACTAGAGACCATAAAGACCAAACTAGAGACCATAAATCAGACTACCATAACCAGTACAACAAGTGGAGAGAAACGAAAACGTTCAAGTTGTTGTTCACTTTTAAGAAGAGATTTACAACGAGGTCCTGCACGAAAACTATCCGGTTCAGAACTTGTACAACGAAATCGCTGAGATCGTCCCCAAAACGGACCTGGGCTTTTAATTACGAGTGGGCGCCAAAAACGGACCGCTCCTGGAGTCGGACCAGCGACCTCTCCGCCACATAAATAAACAAATTCTGAACCTGTTCCTCGAGTTCAGAGAAAGAGAGAGAAACACGTTCTGGTTCGTCTTCGAGGACGAGAAGTTCCCGTTCCAATCGACTTACGCCAAAGAAGACAAGGTGATCGCGCTGTTCAGGAAAAACGCGGTCGTCCGGGAGTTGGACCTGGGAGCGACCGATGTGTACAGATTCTTCCTGATCGATAAAGTCGAAGCGGACTTTTACCAAGAAAAGGGACAGATTCATTAATTGTTCGACTCCGCGCACTAGATTGACGCATTGAACACGCTCAAAGAATAAAACGCATTTTACATTTACGCTGAAGTCGTTCACATGCCAGAATTCTAATTCAACAAGTTCATATAGCACAACCAAAACCAGTTCAGATACATAACTGTTCAAACCAAAACACACTCGTTCAAAATACCAGTGTCCAGGGAAACCAGAAACGCCGAAATTAAACAGTACTTCCGCATCTAACAACTGGTCGGCTTGGCAAACGGAAACAAAGTTCGCATCCCAGATAATTGCTGTTTATATGATGCATTCGACATCAGCGTATTAATACTCGAATGAAACAACTATATTGTATTTAAACATATGGGTTAAACATTTTCATAAACATATCATTTTCATAAATTAATATAAACTGTTAAATATTAAATTTATAATGTGTCAACTTGAGTCAACTCCACTCCCAGAACCTCTATGGCATAAAACTATAATTGCTACACAGATTACCCTGTTGGTAACCTAAAACCTAAAAATTCTCTTTAAAATATATCAAAAGAGTAAAACCAGTACGCTGCTCACTTATCATTAGCCGCATACGCATCATTCCCAATACTTGCTGAATAAGTATCAAAAGAATCTCTTTAAATTCATGAATTCTTATATGAATTTTTGAAGCCATTTGTATAAAAGAAACTAACTTTTGAACAATTCTAGTACCAAATGGCTTTTAAACATTTGTATGAATTCGCTGGATAATTCTATTATCAAGGAGGAAACTTTTAAGGATATGGTGATTTGAAGTTTGTACCAAGATCGAATTATGCTGAGATTTAAAAATTCTTGCAAACTAATGATCTTTTCTAAGCCGCCCTTAGCAAACTAGAATTTGTAAAAGAGTCTATGTACAACCTTGAAAGACCAATAATCTAATTTGAACCACAGGGCTAGACCACCTACTATTCTACCTCTATTAACGAAGCTGATGTGATTGAGATCGACAAGCTTCATGGACTTATGGCTGAAAACACAACCATAAGAGAGGAGGGATCACGTTATGTTATCGAAATAGCTTCCATTGAGAAGAAGACTGTAAAAACTGATAAAGTTTATAAGAACAAGCAAATTGACCTTGAATATGGTAAGTACTCTCAACATTTGGAAAAGATCATTCCTCACCTGAAGAACGCAATCACTGCTACTCAAAGCCAACTTGAGAAGGAAATGCTTGCAGAGTTAATTGCTTTCTACACAACTGGTGATATGAAGCACCACCTTGAGTATTCCAGACTGTGGGTGAAGAATTCTGAACCAACAGTAGAAACGTATCAGGGCTTCATCGAAACATACAGAGACCCACACGGTGTGAGAGCCGAGATGGAGGCTTTTGTAGCCGTAGTTGATCCAGAATCTTCAAAAATACTCTCTAAACTCCTCGACCCAGCTGCATCCGCTCAGATCTTGGCTTCACTTCCGGTTCCATCTTTCATGCATAGGGACACCTTTGTTCCACCTTCTTACAAAGCTATTGAGATTGTTTCATTCATTTGCTCTGGAATGCCTATTGGAATCAACATTCCAAATTACGATGCGATTCGTCAGGGCTTCGGGTACAAGAACGTAACTTTGTAAAATTGCGTCAGTGCTCGTTAGGGTTCTGCTAAGGATGTGTAATATATTTCTTCACCTCAAATCCGTGAGAGAATCAACTCTCAGTAGAAGAAGTGTACTGATTCTGAAGTCGCTCTGCATGAACTGTTTGGTCACGGGTCATGCCGTTTGATCTTCGAGCAGGACCTTGAGAAGTTAACGCCCGAGCAGAAGCAGTTCATAGTTCGCCCGTACAAGCCGAATGAAACCTACTACGGTACATTCCAGTCTTTATAATCGGCGTTTGAAGAGTGCAGAGCCGAGGTCACCGCCCACTATTTGAACGATACCGAGCTCCCGAACAAGATATTCGGCGTGGAGAACAAAACGGACTTCATGCTCTGCTCAGTGTACTCAATGGTCTTCGCAGGCATTCAGGGAACAATGCAATTCGATGTAACTTCAAACAACTGGTTACAAGCCCACTCACAAGCAAACCATTTGATTCTGAGGAACATCCTTCAGAGAACGGACGCTATTTAAATTAATATTATAAACGCACCCACTCAAGAGAACTCTTTTGCCGAGTAACTTGAGATAAACATAAACGAGAGCAAATTCGCTGAAATTACAGAGGCGAATAAATGGCTCGTGAACAAACTGAACGTCCTCAAAACGGGAGGGGACTACGAAGGGGCAAAACAACTTTTCGCCGAATTGACGAAACTGGACGAGAAATGGCTCAAATTCAGAGAAATCGCGGTTAAGCAGAAGAAACCAAGAATCGTCATGCTCCCAGGAAGAATCACACTTGAAAACGGAGAATACGTAATCGAAAACGCAAAAGCAATCGACGGAAAAGAAGCGTTCGAAGCCGCAGAATAATACGTGCACAACCTGATTCAAGCCGGAATTTGAGTGAGAATAAAATAACAAATACATAATATTTACTTTAAATTTACTTTAAAATACATTTTGTAATCTACAGTATGAATAAATCAATCGCATGAATGTAAAAATTGTTTGGAGATAAATACTTAATAATTGTATTAATATTCATAAATTAAAAATAAAAAGGAATTTCGATATATTTTCTAAATTATGGAATACTTAGCGAGTTCGTTATTAATTATCTTAGGATGCTTTTTAAAATCGGGGTGGAATATACCTGTTTTATTTTCTGGTTTATTAATTCAATGGTTGTATATATTACAGATTTAGAGTCGGTTGGTTTAACATATTTATAGCCGCCAAAAACTCACAAATAAAAGAATCATATTAAAAATTATAGGTGGAGAAAATCTACAGAGAAGCAAATTAAACTGTATGACAATACAAGTGAGGATATATAAGTCATTAATAACCTCATCAAGGAATCGTTTATTCCAAAAATATATACAAAATACGAAACCTATCATATTGAAGCACAAGAATTTGAGTATTACGATTATCAGCGGGCTGAGTAAATTATAAGGTGTGAATAGTTCCTTCACGATTCCAGATTCGGTTCCGTTCACATGTATAGTGCAGCCCGAGTTGGTTAGGGGAGTGTAGCATAACAAAGTTGTTAGTACCAAGGGCGACTATAACATTTAGATACTTGGGTACTCAGAAAAGTACGAATAAGCTGTTATTCAAGAGGGTCAGTGTACACAGTTATTATCGTGAATTATATTTATAAGTGGCTTGGCGAGAGCTTGAGCATACTTGAGTCCTACGACAACGCAATTATGAGTAAACTACAGTTAATTGACATATAATAAAAATATATTCAATATATTCCGCCTTATACACACATAAAAGGCGTTAATTATTTTAAAAATAAAAAAATATCATTATATAATATCATTATTTGATATAAGTGTTTATAAGTTACCACTTCCAGATATATGTCAGTTGTAAAAAATATATTTGGAGTATTAATAATTACTTATTTACTTCTGATTGCATTAGCGAGTGCATGCTATTATTCACTAATTTAAAAGAGGCAAAAAATATCCAACGATATATTTTTTCTTGTGATAGAATATTTAGCAAGTTCACTGTTTATTATTCTCGGTTGTTTTATTGAATCCGATTGGAGAATTACAAATCTACTTTTTTGGGTTATTTGCCGTGTAGCTAGTTGCACATACTACTATTGTTCGACATAAGAATTAATAAACCTATCATATTTGTAACCAAAAAATATACATAAATATGAATAAAATTTGTTTGACAACACAAGTCAAGGTATTGAAAATATAAATAAAACCATAAAATCATAATTTTCTCCAAAAATAGGTTGTAAATATGATGCTTTTCACTATGTATCTCGTAAATGTGAATATTATGACTATTCTAGAGCGGAATAGATTATGAGGGTTGAACAATTTTTACACGATCCTAAAAAAGGACCTTTAGTGTGCGTTGTTGCACCTGAATTAGTTAAATGTACTGTTGATAAAAAAAATAGCAAGTAGTAGTGGGGAATATAATATTCAAATATTAGGATACTCAGAGATATATGATTAGTTGATTGTTTAGGAAGATGAATCTGTATTTACTGTGGTTACTGTGAGCACAGGTTTTAAATGGTTAGGAGACAGCGAGATTTCTATAATTTCTTTGAATAAATATTTAGAAAACAAAATATCGCGTTTGGATACTAATTATAACTTTAAAGCTACTAATACGGTTAAAGATTATTAAAAGGAATTTGTGATATTTAATAGGGACCTGTACCAAACAATATATACTGAGGCATAATAAAATGTACCAAAGTGGATTAAGTGCAAATTTATCAAGTTATACTGGATGTTTGCTTTCATATTTTAACTTGAGGTTTTGTTCACTTGCTATCTCCACTATAGCTCTCCATTTGTAGAAGAAAATTTGAGAGAGCGCTCCATTTAACTTAATATGAACTTCTAACTCTCGCTTGATCCAAATGTTTCCACTGACAAAGTGTTGTATGTACAGAAACTAAAGTTACAGAATCAGATACCACTGAACTAATCGGGTCAAAAGAAACATACACTAATTATGTGTGATGCACCTTATTATTATATAATTTTAAGTTTAATGTAACATTTACATTTTGTGTCATAAACTATATTTGCGTTAGGAAGTTAGCTCAAGATTATCAAGATTATCAGCGAACCAAAATACATAAAAATTCATTAATTTCTAAACAGCTCAGATTCCTTTAACTCAATTGGAGCGGACATATAACTATTACCGAGCAGTGTGCGCGGTTGTACACACAAATCGGAAATGCAGTTTCTTTTCAAAGTTTTGCATTCGGTTTGAATCCACTCCCTCGCAATGAAAGACACCATCGTCATTGATGCCCGCGACCACTTGCTCGGTCGTCTGAGCGCCGTCGTCGCCAAGGAACTCCTCAACGGCAACAAGATTGTCGTCACCCACTGCGAGAAAGTCAACATCTCCGGCTCCTTCTTCAGAAACAAGACCCACTACCTCGACTACTTCCAGAAGCGTGTCAACTACAACCACAAGCGCGGTCCATTCCACTTCCGCGACCCGGCCTACATCGTCCGCAAGACCATCAGACGTATGGTTCCAAACAAGACCGTCCGCGGCAAGCAAGCCATGCTCCGCCTCCAGACCTACTCCGGCATGCCAGAGAACTACCAGACCGGACACGTCGTCATCCCAGAGGCCATGCGCGAGCTCCGCCTCAAGTCCACCCGCAAGTTCGCCGTCCTCGGTGAAATCGCCGCCCAGATCGGCTGGAAGCACGCCGAAGCCACCGAAGTCTTCGAGAAGAAGTGGGCTGCCGCCGACGCCAAGCGCAGAGCCGAGTACAACCAGGCCTACGAAACCGCCTGCAAGAACCCAGAAGTCGCCAAGATGACTGAGGAACTCAAGAAGTACGGTTATGGATTCTGAGTAATTTGTAGAGTATAATATATTTAACTTGATATTCTTTTGCTCTGTTAGCTTTTCAAATTAGCAAACTATTAGGTTCATTTTTACTTTTTGTTCTACAAATTTATAATTTAACATTTTATAATTTTTCTTTAAAATTTGTAAAATGTCAAAAGTTGTACTTATAAGATATATAGTTGTACTTGATACTAACTTGACTTTAACTTCACATTTAATTATTAATTTCCCTCAAATAGCTGAAAACCAGATTGTAATTGATGTTTGACTCTATCTAATGTTATAAATCATATTTTAAGACAGCAAATATATATTCTTCTGTATGCGCTCGTTTACCACCTTTAACATTGTTATCCACTCCATAATGGTTCAACCAGCATCCTACACGCTCGAAACGCCTCTTACATAATCTTCCAAAAATGCGCCCAAACGCAAAAATTGTCTTAAGCTCACAATAATTATTTCAACTGTTTCCGTTTTAATTTTGACTTTAATTGTAGTTCTTTGTGTGACCTTGCCCAAGAAATCAGTACAGCCCGAATAACCCGGTTCCCCTTAATTCAAGTCCTACCTGAGCGCTAAGAAGTCCCTGTACGTGTGGTCTCACGCGAGCTCCTACATTGACTCCGAGCCGGCCTGGTACCGTTTATCCATGAACTACAACGGCGCCTTCGACAACCTGATCACATTCTGCAAGTTCCACGGCTTCTCTAAATTGTACCTCTTCGCCGGCTCAGTTGAGTGGGAGTGGAACGGAATATTCCAGAACAAGCAGTTTATTCACCACAACGAATTCATTCAGCAGCTCAAAAAGCTGGAAGACAACAACATTGAAGTTGAACTCGCTTTTTATTTGAACGACGACCCCAACGACATGAGCGGCTACGAGAAAGTTACTGACATCGCAAACACGGTCCTCGAAGCAAGCAAGACCGTTAAAATCAAAGCGATTCATTTTGACTAAGAGTGCTACAACAGCGGTTCGTACGACAAGCTGATTAAAATGCTCAGGTTGAGTAATGCAATATATCCGACCACGAGCACCATAAAACCCCTTTGGGTGAGGTAAACTAAAGCTGATGTAATAACATCTCTTTCGCCAGAATTACAGCTAGAATGGAACACGCACGATACAAATTAAGCAGACCCGAATAAGCAATACAAATACTTTGTTGACTTACTCATAAACAGCGTTTCTGGAAGTGATATGATGTCGTACTCGAACGTAACAGACACAATTAAAACGCTCTCAAATAACTACTTCAAGAGAGTAAATTAATTTGGACTGAGCGGACACCCGATAGTTGAAACTGGATTCGGAGCATCACCCCCTGAAGAAG
The DNA here is from genome assembly GCA_963988835.1 of Hexamita inflata. Classification (NCBI taxonomy): domain Eukaryota; phylum Fornicata; order Diplomonadida; family Hexamitidae; genus Hexamita; species Hexamita inflata. The sequence continues at coordinate 108,003 of CAXDID010000971.1, forward strand.
AAACATTGCACTACGAATATGTTAAGGACAACAATAAATTCTTTGCTTTTATAGCTGAAATGGCTCAGACCTACAAAAATATTGTCATTCACGACTACAGACAATATTACTTGAGTCTGTACTGTAAAAACCCGGTTGAGTGGTAAGGTACTGGAGTTCCGAAAGTTTGCTGATGATGAATAAATTTATTTAAATAATAAGAATAATTATAATTAATATAAATAATAATCCTATATAATCCTGAAACAAAATTTAAAACAATTATTATAACAATTAAAATCGTAAAATAGATGCAAAGGAACTAAAAATTAACTTTAACTAGGAATTCTAGAAAACTTTCCATTCAACGAATCAACGTGTTTGCAAACGACTTAAAGATGTCATTACTGAGAGTTCGCTTGAAAGTTCGAAATGCAAACTGTTTTTGCCTTACATATAATATTTAAATAAAATCTATCAGTCGCAGCATCCACTTTTCTTGACCACTCGTTCTTGGGTCTACATTTTCATTACTTTGAATTCTTCTGCTTCAATGTTTTGAATACTAGGTGCCAACTCTTAAACTTTGAACCAACTAACTAGCCGAGTGAATATCTCATCGCAGCCTTCACCCAACTTAGCTGAGCATACAAAACTAAGCTAGGCACCAATTTTATTTGACATTTCTTTGATTTCTGAAGGCTCTACTTCAATGTGTGCATCGCTTTTAGTCCCTATTAAAATAATTAATGGCAGTTTATCTAATTTTTTGATGCCCTCATACCAGTTTAAAACGTTAGTTAAAGATGAAGGTTTGGTTAAATCATAACATATAGCACAGCAATCAGCTCCTCGGTAATACGTAGATGTAATAAATCGACCGTATGTTTCTTATCCTGCGGTGTCCCATATGTTGAATCTACAGCCGCTTACTAATATTGTTGCATATTCAGCGCCAATTGTTGGCTTATATAAAGGGGTAAACTTTCCTTTAGATAATCTGTAAGATAACGCAGATTTACCCACTTCTGCGTCGCCTACTAGTACTAGCTTGTATTGTGTCGTTTGGAGTGTAATATGGAAATAGGCATATAATGCAATATTACACTAATAATTATACAACATAAAATAAAAAATAAATGAAACACAATAAAAAGTTTAATGTAGAAAATACTTATATTTGATCGTATTTGCTAATTATTACAGATTATATTTGATCTAAAAAGCAATTTCATTCGATCAACAATGAATTGATGTCGAGAGAGTCGTATAGACAACAGTTATCTGGGATAATTACTTATTTTCCATTGTGTAGCCCAATGAGCTATGAAATGTGGAAGTACTGTTTAATTTCGGCGTTTCTGGTTTCTTTGGACACTGGTATTTTGAACGAGTATGTTTTGGTTTGAACAGTTATGTATCTGAACTGGTTTTGGTTGTGCTTAACGAACTTGTTGAATTGGAATTCTGGCATGTGAACGACTTCAGCGTAAATGTAAAATGCGTTTTGTTCTTTGAGCGTGTCCAATGCGTCAATCTAGTGCGCGGAGTCGAATAGTTAATGGATTTGCCCCTTTTCTTGGTAAAAGTCCGCTTCAACTTTATCGATCAGGAAGAATCTGTACACATCGGTCGCTCCCAGGTCCAACTCCCGGATGACCGCATTTTTCCTGAACAGCGCGATCACTTTGTCTTCTTTGGCGTAAGTCGATTGGAACGGGAACTTCTCGTCCTCGAAGACGAACCAGAACGCGTTTCTCTCTCTTTCTCTGAACTCGAGGAACAGGTTCAGATTTTGTTTATTTAGGTGGCGGAGAGGTCGTTGGTCCGACTCCAGGAGCGGTCCGTTTTTGGCACCCACTCGTAATTAGAAGCCCAGGTCCGTTTTGGGGACGATTTCTGCGATTTCGTTGTACAAGTTCTGAGCCGGGTAGTTTTCGTGCAGGACCTCGTTGTAAATCTCATTATCTGAGAAATTAACAACAACTTGAACGTTTTCGTCTCTTTCCACTTGTGGTCCTCTCAACTCATTTTAAATTATTTCAAATTAATCGGGATCTATTTCGTTTCTAAGAATATTTAATATTTATTATTCTATTGCTTCATCATCATCAACTATAAAGTGTTACGGTGCAAAATCTTATTATGGGGGAGGCACATACTTTTATAAATGTTACTATTGGCTGCGAATCACAAAATACTTTTCTAACTACTCTCTGAAAGAATCTGGTAATTTTTACTTCAAATTTGCTGATATTTCGGTGTCAGAAACAAACTAATATCGATTTTCTACCTCAAAATTGTACTATTTGCGTTTCTAATCATATTGAAAAGCCGCAGTCCCATTAAGTGGGTCGTCTGTTCCAGGATTCTCTAGCAAAGTCGGTAAAATCAGCTCCAAAATAGATTTTAATTCCATCTTATCATTCCACTAAGAGTTCAGAAGATTCACACACACAGAACCAGAATTGAAATCTACATTTGGATGCCAAATGGAATTAGGAGCAACACCAATCGACGGCGATTTGTGAGGAAATGCGTTGGTCAGCGTTATAACAGCCTTGATCATTTTACAGTTAAAAGGAGAGTTTTTGTCTTCAAACGCGAAGAAATATGTTTCAAAACTAGTAGAACCATCTTTAGAAGTAGATTGGTTGAAAACGGGATAATTGCGCATCAACTCGCGCATTTATACTTATATTTACTTGCTCATTTTTGATTGGAGTGAAATAATCTTAGATTTACCATTCGCATTATAAATATATTAAATTAATGAGAACATTAATAATTCAGTTAGGTTTGTTAAGGTTTCATGTGATGTCTATTATATTTTTAACGAATATGTATTACTCACTGTGCCCATTCTCTGGACTGGTTGAACGATTGGTTGAGTTGGTTTTGTATTTCTTCGATTTCTTGGTTGAAGAGGCTGAGGGTGTGTTGTATTTTATCACTTTTGCTGTAGTTGTTTTATTATACGTGTATGAGCTCTCCTGATCGGTTTACTAGGCGTGATTTGCTCACTATGTGGTCATCACTGCTCGATTCGTCGCTTATTTCCAGGGCGTCAAGCTCTTTGAAAAACAATGCTTCACTGTAGCTAAGCTTAGTTTGTTTTCTAACACTAGCAACCTATATATTCTTTTCAGGTTCCTTCACGTTTTTAACTTATTAGTACATGAGCCCGGCCGAGAATCTGGGTCTAAACACTGGTTTGGTGAAGCTTTTGACTTCATTTATCTTCTTTTAAACTGGTTTGTACATTTGTTATTTTTAATTTACGTCATAGGCTGGGACTGGGAGCGCGTAGTAGTAGTCCGTTCCGAAGTAGATGTCTCCTCGTTTCTCGGCCTTGTCCAGTTCGGACACCATTTTTTATCTCTTTACATCGTTACGTGGGATGAATGAAGTGGCATACGAGATAATCTGCTTCGTCGGAGCCGGGGAATTGATGATCGACATATTTGGAGTGGTTACATTTGGAATTTGGTTATAAAATAGAATACGCGTGTAAAATGATGTGTTTAATTTACACCACAATTTGTGATTTTAAAGAAGCATAAAAACTGATCGCATTAACATTAGATTTTGTATAGATGACAGAAAAAATAGAAGCCTAACGATAATATAGATTCTTACAAACTTACATTAATACATCAATATACGTGATTGTAAAATTTATTTTAATACTGCATTTAATATGTATCAATATCCAATGATACGATACATAAAATATTTCACATCACAGCCGAAAACACTAACTCTGTCTGAACATTTTATGGTTTATACTCCTCTGCTTAAATCGGTTGCGTAACCTCTTCCTGCCTTTTTTCTTCAAATTCCTCTTCTTCCTCATCGTTTTCCTGATTGGCAAACTGATTATTGTTCTGGTTACTCGCTACGAGAATTAAATTAATGTCCGTTTAAATTACAGTTGTTCCAAAAATAAGATCGTGTTTAGCTTGGCATTAGCTTTTTAACTGGTCAATTTCAAACGAGCTCATAAAGCACGGGCACATGAAATATCTTAATGAGCCAAACGAGCAGCACCTCAAAAGCGTTACAATCCCAAAAATTGACGAATACACCAGAATAATCGAGCCGAACGAAATTAAACCGACTAAATAAGACTCTGGATTCACCGCAAACACGATTATGAACGAAAGGCCAACACACATAATGCAAACGATAATCCAAGACATTTTACGCATACAAGACGGGTTGTTAAACAAAGCCAGAGGATCTTCGGTCTTCTTCACACCTCCACCGGAATACACAACATTTGAATGCCCAGTTGAAGAATGATGATACGTCGGATGATACGCCATACCGTGCGAAATCGTTGAGTGACCATACGAATGCGAGTGAGAAGCTCCATGACTACCGTGAGAATGACCTCCATGCGAATGACCGTGACCGCCTTTTCCCATTATTGCGGAGCGAAATACAATAATCAATTAATTGCAGAAATATTATAATTACGCGTGTCATAAGTGTAATATCTTTATATATCTATCATACATTTAAAGAATGATATATTGAGATTTAAATAAATGATTGAATAATTCGTCATTTTTAGGAATAAAAATAAGTAGTTATCACTTGAAATATTCGTTAACACATACGTTACATTACTATTATACGTTACATTACTATTAGTACTGAAGAAATTCTTCGAAAAAGATAAAATTAGCTGGAATAAATATAATATAGAGGTACCTGCGGATAAGAAGTGATCCAAGTTGTATCTTCGCAGATATTTGCTTACAATCTTTTGTTTCTCATTTTGTTCTGGAAAGTGAGATCAAATAAACAGAATACACATATATTAGCACTTTTATTAACTTATATATTCAAAATTAATTACTTTAACTTAATAACTAGTAAATATGAGATATAAATGTACGTTGATGTTAAAAATCAAAATTGACCGTTTATTCTCGTTAAATTAATAATTGAATAATGTGTTCATGTCTAATTTCACTGCAGGTAGTTCGTGTGCTGAACGCTGTCGTTGATCACGTCGTCCACGAACGAGGCCACGTCGTACATCTCGCACTGGATTTTGGTCTTCACTTATTGCTGCTGAATTTACTTGGACGTCGGCGCGAACGGACACATCTGTTTTGGTTTCTAACCGGTTGGGGGCTTCATTGTGGAGTGGATTTAGACATGCTGAAGGTGAGTTATGTGAGGGGAAAGATAAAGAGTTTTTTAAAATGCGAATAGTAATGTAAATAATTCTAATTTGTTTAAATCTGTGTGAACAATATCAATGGAATAACTGACAAATGACAACCGTTTTGATATAATTAAATTCAATCAAAATGAAACAATAATGAAATAGTACGGGTTGAGGATGCCGGGATTAAACCGCAACAAGAATTGTTAGAGAATTTGCGTCATATCAGATCAATAAGTGATTTTTGAAGTCACTATACATACTTAACTGCCCACTGTGTTAAAATTCATGGAGCAAACTAACATAACAATAGAATATTAACTTGGAGTAACAGGCGACAATTGAAGACTTGGAATACATAGAAATAAAAATATTATTTATTATACATATTATATCTAGTTAAATATATTATACTCTACAAATTACTCAGAATCCATAACCGTACTTCTTGAGTTCCTCAGTCATCTTGGCGACTTCTGGGTTCTTGCAGGCGGTTTCGTAGGCCTGATTGTACTCGGCTCTGCGCTTGGCGTCGGCGGCAGCCCACTTCTTCTCGAAGACTTCGGTGGCTTCGGCGTGCTTCCAGCCGATCTGGGCGGCGATTTCACCGAGGACGGCGAACTTGCGGGTGGACTTGAGGCGGAGCTCGCGCATGGCCTCTGGGATGACGACGTGTCCGGTCTGGTAGTTCTCTGGCATGCCGGAGTAGGTCTGGAGGCGGAGCATGGCTTGCTTGCCGCGGACGGTCTTGTTTGGAACCATACGTCTGATGGTCTTGCGGACGATGTAGGCCGGGTCGCGGAAGTGGAATGGACCGCGCTTGTGGTTGTAGTTGACGCGCTTCTGGAAGTAGTCGAGGTAGTGGGTCTTGTTTCTGAAGAAGGAGCCGGAGATGTTGACTTTCTCGCAGTGGGTGACGACGATCTTGTTGCCGTTGAGGAGTTCCTTGGCGACGACGGCGCTCAGACGACCGAGCAAGTGGTCGCGGGCATCAATGACGATGGTGTCTTTCATTGCGAGGGAGTGGATTCAAACCGAATGCAAAACTTTGAAAAGAAACTGTATTTCCGATTTGTGTGCACAACCGCGCGCACTGCTCGGTAATAGTTATATGTCCGCTCCAATTGAATAATTGTAATGGTTAAGCTGTTTAGAAACTAATAAATTTGTAGAAAACAAAACATTGGCGATTTGATATTATTAGCCTATTTAATTAGTAATTTGTGATTTTACGGTGACGAAATTTTAATTTATTATCAACTCACTTTCTACATCTGAATCTTCGGGAAAATGAAAAGCCTCTGAAGCATAATATAAATGAAATTCATATACGAATTATATTAATGATCAATAACAGTTGATTCCCATGTATTTCTAATTGTTAATACATTGCTATATGTATGCTCCAATTGAGTAGATAATAAAATACAGTACTATTTGAAACTTAATAATTGACGTAACCTGCTCCAGCATAAAATCTTAACGAGGTAACTTTCATATTACTCGTTTGTGTAGCAACTCAGTATTTTATAAATTAGTAATTATTAGCACTTTCTTCCAGTTTAATTGCGTTCACCTATTGTTTTACAAACTCACTTTTCGTCAGTATAGCTAATCACCAGATCCGAGCCCAGTTATATTTCTGGACGCGAGTAAGAAACAACCTTGTGTGTGAGCTCCGGAAGTGCAACAGCTCCCTTAGTGCACAGATTTTGCACAGATTCGTTTTCATTCAGTTCGTAGAGCGTGTGGTCCGTGTGGGCCTTCGGGTCAATATTGAGTTCAATTTCAACGTTAATATTTAGGGTGCGCTCCTTTAATTCTTCGTTTATTATTGGAGCGGTGCTCAAAAGATACGCTCTGAACAAAAACTCGAGCTGGAGTAAAAATGAAATGAACCAGCACTTTTTAATGTTTTCGCGGATCCACTATGGAATTTTTTACTGCGCCTGTTAATATGGGCGCTGGTACGCTTCTTTGTTCAGAATAACAAACTACTGCTGGTAGTTCTCAACCTCGCTCGTGCTTATCTCGAATTTTTCGTCCAAAGTCTTTATGCCGCACTCCAACTACGCTCTGATTGAGTTTAGAAGCTCTAAGCTCTCTCCCAGCCACTTAAACCTGTAGTTCACTGAAACGGTGGTGTAAACCGAGCCGTCCTCTGAAATAGCCAATGTGTCATGCTTGTCAGAGTATCCTAACAATTGAATATTATATTCCCCACTACTGCTTACGATTTTGTCATGGCAAGTTCCCCTCACCAGTTCAGGTGCAACAACGCACACCAAGGGACCGTTTTTTGGGTCATGGAAAAATTATTCACGCCTCATAATCTGTTCCGCTCTGTCGTAGTCATAGTACTCGTACTAACGGGCTACAATGTGATAAGCTTCGTATTTTATTTGAATTTTGGGAGAAAACTGTTTGGCTAGGGTATTTATACGTTCTATATCCTCGTTTGTATTGTCGAACATATCTCTTTCATTATATTTGTGCTTCGGCGGCTACAAGTAAGTTAAACCAATTAACTTTGCTTCATCAACTACACATATAATTATCGAATTTACAATGCGACACATAAACCAAAACGAAAAACACGTGATATTCCAACCCAAATCCAAAAAGCAGCCTAGGACAATAAGTAAAGAGCTAATCAAATATTCAATTATCAAATACACATAACTGAAACCTTTTTTGCTTTTGATACGAGAAAAATAATACATTCCAGCAAATGCAACCAGCAGTAAATAAGTAATTATTAGAACCCCAAATACATTCCCAGCTATCGTCATATGATGTGGTAGTTTGTAATCACTTTTATTATTATCAAGTTTGAAAACTTTATTTAAAATATGTGAATTTTAAATACAGATTTAAAAATAAATTGCAAGCAGAAGTGTATACTTTGTTTAAATCGTAGGTACATAAGCGCTAACATATTTCCACATGTTGTATCTTATTTTGATTCGATACCAAATCAAGATATGATAACTCAAAATTATAATAAAATGTAAATAGACTGTGATAGCTATATTTGAAATAAAGATAAATTAGATAGGATTAATATTTTTGATAATCAACATGTGTACATAAAATAGAGTACATAATAATATATCTCACATTACAGCTGAAAACACTAACTCTGTCTGAACATATTGTGGTTTGTACTCTTCTACTTAAATCGGTAGTTTAACTTCTTCTTATTGCTCTTCTCTGTCGTTTTACTCCTAGTTAGCGAATTAGTTCTCGTTGTTTTTATTGACTACGTCGAGTACGAAACCCACACCAGTTTACGCGACCTACGTGGTTCCAAAAATAAGGTCGTGTTTAGCTTGGCATTAGCTTTTTAACTGGTCAATTTCGAACGAGCTCATAAAACACGGGCACATGAAGTATCTTAATGAGCCCACTGAACAGCACTTAATGGCCGTTACAATTGCGAAAATTGACGAATACACCAGAATAATTGAGCCAAAGGACACTAAACCAATTAAATATGACTCAGGATGCACTGCGAAGGCTATAATGAACGATAAACCAACGCACATCACGCAAATAATAGCCCAAGACGTTTTGCGCATACAAGACGGATTATTGAACGTTGCCAGAGGATCCTCGATCCCTCTCCTCGTCCCACCAGAATATGAGTGATGCGAAGTTTTATGTGTCGTGTGACTAGTAGATTTATGATACGTTGGATGATACGATTTACTATGAGAAACCGTTGAATGATGGTGACCCGAAGAATGAGCATGACTATGAGAGTGTCCATGAGAATGACTGTGAGAGTGACTATGCGAGTGACCGCCTTTCCCCATTTATTCGGAGCGAAATTTTTAAATATGTATTTAAAAATAGTATTTTAACAAACCAGTCACACATACGATAGATATAGATATAGGTATACAATGTACCTTGTATGATAACATAATGTTTGATATATTAAGAGTTTATTATTAACATCTATTTTGAAATCCTTGTTCTTATCTTGTGTATTACTACATATTATTATCTTTTGTAAAAACTAATTACGTATATAAATTGTATTTTGAATGCAATAAGCAGTATTTATTCAAATGCCTAATATTTAGATTTATATATGTTGGATGTAGTAAAAATTAGTAAAACATCAATATGATGTTCAGGATATTAGAAGGGAAAGAATTGGAAAACAGAAAAGTTAAAACGAATAGAATAAGACTATTTATAATGAGCCAAAGAATATCAACTTAAATATATTATACTCTACAAATTACTCAGAATCCATAACCGTACTTCTTGAGTTCCTCAGTCATCTTGGTGACTTCTGGGTTCTTGCAGGCGGTTTCGTAGGCCTGGTTGTACTCGGCTCTGCGCTTGGCGTCGGCGGCAGCCCACTTCTTTTCGAAGACTTCGGTGGCTTCGGCGTGCTTCCAGCCGATCTGGGCGGCGATTTCACCGAGGACGGCGAACTTGCGGGTGGACTTGAGGCGGAGCTCGCGCATGGCCTCTGGGATGACGACGTGTCCGGTCTGGTAGTTCTCTGGCATGCCGGAGTAGGTCTGGAGGCGGAGCATGGCTTGCTTGCCGCGGACGGTCTTGTTTGGAACCATACGTCTGATGGTCTTGCGGACGATGTAGGCCGGGTCGCGGAAGTGGAATGGACCGCGCTTGTGGTTGTAGTTGACGCGCTTCTGGAAGTAGTCGAGGTAGTGGGTCTTGTTTCTGAAGAAGGAGCCGGAGATGTTGACTTTCTCGCAGTGGGTGACGACAATCTTGTTGCCGTTGAGGAGTTCCTTGGCGACGACGGCGCTCAGACGACCGAGCAAGTGGTCGCGGGCATCAATGACGATGGTGTCTTTCATTGCGAGGGAGTGGATTCAAACCGAATGCAAAACTTTGAAAAGAAACTGCATTTCCGATTTGTGTGTACAACCGCGCGCACAGCTCGGTAATAGTTATATGTCCGCTCCAATTGAGTAGATAATAGTAGGAATGAAATTAAATAATTGACGTAACCTGCTCCAGCAGTCCGAGGTAATACAAATCTTCACGATGTAACTTTCATATTATTAGTTTATAGTAATCTGTAATTAAAGAATTTCTGCATCTATTTAAAAACCACATGTGTTAAAGTACTTAGAGTATATATGTTAAAGTAATCTGAGCTATTTATATCTATTTATAAATTAGAAAATTGTTGGAAAACAAATCAGGTGCGATTTGTTATAGTATGAACACGATTCTCTATATTGAAATTTATGAGTCAATAGTTAATATTCTATAATAGTTTGATTAAAAGCAATAACAGTCTGTTAAAATACAAATCGTCTATCTTACATCACAATATTATTAGTGTAAAAATAGTGTTCAATAATACTATTTATAAAAAGGACATTTAACCTCACACGTAACCAGTGTACTTATCCTTCACTGACCCGACCAGGAATTCAGTTGCGTCTGGCTCCATATACTATGGGAAATCTATTTAAGTAACACTTTCTTTCTTCTAGTATACTATTGGCACTTTGGTGAGTGTAGGGTGCACCACCGTTCTGATCAGGTTCTGCAAAGTTTCGTGTTCCTTCAGTTGGTAGAGCATGTGCTCCATTTACATGTTTGGATCAACCGAGAGTTAACATTCAACGTTAATTACAACATTACGTTCGCTTAAAACTTCTTAGTTTATCCTTGGAACCAGATTCTCTAAATAGCACGCAGAAAAGCACTCTAGTTAAAACAAGAACGCGAACACCCAGTACAAAAGAATAAACTTGCGATTTATCCACTTTGGTATCTTCTTCTGTGCGCTTGTATACGGTAGTTCGTACAAATCTTTGTTAAAAATCACGAACTACTATGTGTGATTATTGATGTCTGTGGTGTTGATTTCATACTAGTCGTCCAAATCCTGTATCTTGTTCTCCAGAATCGAGTTAAGAGACATTAAAATGCTCGCACTCTCACCCAGCCATTTGTAGCTGTAGTTCACCGACAACACAGTATAAATGGACTCGTCTTCATAAATGTACATCTGGTCGTGTTTATTGGAGTAACCTAATATCTACACATCATATTCTCCTTCATTAGTTGTAACTTAGACGTCTTTCATTTCTCGCACCAATTACGGCTGCACGTTAATTTGCAAAGGGCCTTTCTTCGGGTCATGGAAAAATTAAGCGCGTCTTATAATTTCGTTAGCTCCCAATTAATCATAATATTCAAACTCGCGAGATTCGATGCGATAAGTTTCATATTCAGTGTGAACTTTTGGAATAAATGATTCATTGATGGCATCATTCACAGACTTAATACCTTAGTTCGTATTTTGAAACATTTCTTGCTATTTGTATTTGTGGTTATTTGGCGGATATATTTAGTTTAATTGAATAAGTTTCTGATCTGCTTTATATATGAACATGAAACTACCTACGCGGCAAGTCACCCAGAAATATAAAAATATTAAAGCATGATTCCAATCAAGAAAACAGCTTAATATGATAAACAGTGAGCTTGCTGAGAATTCCACTAATAAAAAGATGTAACGAAACTATTTTTTGTTGTTGATGCGACTAAATTGATACAGAGTGGCATATCCAACCAATAGAAAATAAATAATTGTAAATACTCCAAATACAACTCCAACAACTGTCATATAGAGAAGTGGTTTCTTTACAAAGTAATGGAAACAATTGTTATTTATAAAAGAAATTTGTAATGAATATTTGTAATGGTTAATACTGAACATTATGATTTGAGATACATATATATCACATTTGTTACATTTGCAACATATTATCGAAATTACTACAAAAAATATTAAAGTATTGAATTTTTTATTTATATAAAGTATTTTTCGTTTGTATATTACATTTAGATTAATTTTGAAGCAGATTTATTAAAATGTACGGTAAGACCATGTGTTCAATATAATTTAATCGAAATATGATTATTTTACTTGATAATTCTAAATAATGATAAATTAAGAATGTTTAGAAACAAGTAAAATGTACGATTAGACCCAATCATACTCAATCTAATTTACTTCTCACTCATTCATTATTTTTAATCCATTTCTTATATCTCTTCTTATATCTTCTCATACTTGTTATTTGAGTTGACTGACTGTTTTCTTTCAATTGCAATACATTTTTTCACTTAGCCCTAATGTTTAAACTCAGAGTCATTAGTTCTCGTACACATTCCAGCACAGTTTATCTGAATTAATTCTGTCCTATATATTTACTTTCAGTTTTTCCTAGTAGAAGTCGAAATATTCGGATTAAATTATTTTGAGACTCTTTTCTCTGTAGAATCCTTCGTAGCAAATCGGGTTGTGCCACTCGTCCTCGTAGTTGCAAACGCAGACGAACATGAGTTGCTCCTAGTTTATATTGAATAGTTCTTGAAAGTTTGCTATTCGGTTTTACTGAATAAACAGATTCACCAGTTTATTCAGTTTACGCAGCGGATTCAAGCACGAAATTTAGTTCCGAACGAGCGATAGCCAGTGAATTTTAGTCAGAGATTCGAGGAAATCCAAGCACTAGATTTGATTGCTTGCTAAGTGCAAAAATTCGAGATTAAATAAAATTGAAAGGGGAGACGGATCTGAGATTTGATTAAAATCTAGCTCCAAATGCGTCAACAAATGCAAAGATGCAAGCGGGAAGAGATTCTAAATACTGTTGTAAGACAAAGTTAGCTATCGGCAATACACGAAAATTGACAGATCAGACACGTCAGATATGTAACAGTGCGAAAGCCAAATCATATCCACACTCTACACCGCACTCGTATTACCTCTATAAAACACAATGTTGTCAAGCGAATTCAATTTGGAGCGAAAAACTGTAAATTGATAGGTATTTAACATTAAAAATGTGTTAGTAAACTACAAATTTCCATCCCAATGAATCTTCAAGAGTTTCGCGATAACCCACCAACATTTGAATAATTAGTAAGAGTAGCTCCAAATTAATAAATAATATCGTTTATAAGCGCATTAGATAAAGTGCAAATTAGAAGATCCGCTCTAAAGAATAAGACAACCGAGAATAACTCAACATTTGAATAAATTTTACAAAACGCAGATAAATCGTTAGAACTGGAGTTTAATGAACTGACCACGCTATTAAATGTTTGCATAGAAAGGATAAATGTTCTTGAAAATGATAATAAATATTTAACTGATACAATTAGAAAATTAGTACAAGTTAAAGAAAATAATTCTGAGCGTGAGGAAAAACCTGAAGATAAGATCGATTCAGAACTGTGAAAATAGAATTTATAATATAAATATTACTGTATTATATTTATGATTTTATACTAGGTCTATGTTGTTTGTTTATGTGATTGTTGATTACTGATATCAATAATTTTCATTCATTTAGTTACAAAATAATTTCAATGAACATTTAAACGATTTCCTCGGCGTTTTTATTGAGAACATTCAGAATTCCTGCCGCAGTTTTCATCAAATCTCAATTTTTGAATGCATTTGGGAACTTTACTTAAATTTATTCAGCCTCAAAAACTGATATGTAATCGAACTGCCCTTTATTATATTAATTTTTAAGTTAAATAAAAAATTTCTGAGAGTGTGACGTACACTATGCCACAGATTTTGAACCAACTTCGGCTGAAATGCGGCTGTGTTCACGTCTTCCGTGTTGAAGGAGCGCTTTGAGGAATAAAACGTGCTCTTGTGTAGTCCAGCGTATCCTTGTAGGTGGCTGATGCTTATAAGAGCTTTGATTATTCTTGCGAGTATTTATTATGGGCTGTTCCGCAAAATGCGATTAAATCTCGTTTTAGTGTTTGTTAGGCTAACTGTTAGTCTATTATGATAATTCTTCTGGAAATATACTGAATAAAATGTCCAAATCACACTAGTCTTAAGTCATTGAGAAGTGATGTAAAAAGTATATAAGAAAATGCTTGTATACAGTATTAAATACTAAAATGTAATGAATTTAAAACTTTTAATATCATTCATTAAATCAAAATGAAATAACTAATAAATGATAAGTTTGAGTTTGGTAGCTGTTCAAATATATGTTATAAAAGACATAATTAAAGAGCTTCTTTTTAATAATTTAATCTAATAAGAATGGTAAATTAATATATTAGTTAAAATTAACACACTCAGAATCCATAACCGTACTTCTTGAGTTCCTCAGTCATCTTGGCGACTTCTGGGTTCTTGCAGGCGGTTTCGTAGGCCTGGTTGTACTCGGCTCTGCGCTTGGCGTCGGCGGCAGCCCACTTCTTCTCGAAGACTTCGGTGGCTTCGGCGTGCTTCCAGCCGATCTGGGCGGCGATTTCACCGAGGACGGCGAACTTGCGGGTGGACTTGAGGCGGAGCTCGCGCATGGCCTCTGGGATGACGACGTGACCGGTCTGGTAGTTCTCTGGCATGCCGGAGTAGGTCTGGAGGCGGAGCATGGCTTGCTTGCCGCGGACGGTCTTGTTTGGAACCATACGTCTGATGGTCTTGCGGACGATGTAGGCCGGGTCGCGGAAGTGGAATGGACCGCGCTTGTGGTTGTAGTTGACGCGCTTCTGGAAGTAGTCGAGGTAGTGGGTCTTGTTTCTGAAGAAGGAGCCGGAGATGTTGACTTTCTCGCAGTGGGTGACGACGATCTTGTTGCCGTTGAGGAGTTCCTTGGCGACGACGGCGCTCAGACGACCGAGCAAGTGGTCGCGGGCATCAATGACGATGGTGTCTTTCATGTCAAAAAGGAGGTGGAATGAATCCGAATGAAAATTTTTTGAAAAGAAATTGAGTGGTAACATAATTTGTGTATAACAACTTTTAGCTATATTTAACAATATAGTACCACTTCAATTCACAAAACTTTGAGAATTAACATATTTTTTAATTATAAACATATAATAACTATATATTTCCTCATAAATCGACTGGTTCAACGTGAACAACTCTTTTACCACTTCCCTCTGCTCCTTTTGTTGCAGGTGCACAAAATGCAATGCCAGCAGCACAAAACGTTGGAAGTAATTTTAGAGCTTTATTTGTAGCGAATAGACTTATTGTAACCGAAACTACAGTCAAAATAACAAGTATTTTAACTCTTTATAATTCGATTATTTTTTAGAAAATTTTTGTTGGTTCTCCAGTTATATAAACATATCCGATGAATGAACAGAGCCCTTCAAAAATCCAGCATAAAACGTCTCTTGCTGCATATTTTCTTCCTGCTTCATAACCATCGTGATCACCCATGTAAAGAGCAAAGAAGTTGATAATATCCATTAAAACTTTAAAGTTAAGCAACACAAATAAATCAAAACAGAATCTGTTAATCATAACAAATTTGTTTTATTATGTGACTTACCATCCTTCTAAAACACCAAAGTAACCTGCTACTTTTGTAATTTTACCATCTTGATCTTCTTGATGTACTGGGATTAGGGTTGAACATAAACTTAGTAAGACACCAATTAGTGGATAGAAATTCCAGGAAAACAACACCGCAGACGAGACAAAGATGAAAGTTTGCATTTACCAATTTAATGATTTGAAAACTACATTAGCATCAACTTTTTCTTGGTCTTCATTTAGCTAAAGGAAGAAATCCAGTTCATCATCGTGTATACCAAATGCGCGCGGGTTAACTTTACATCCTGCATGTTCGACTTTTGCACGTTTAGTGAGGCGGCGAAGAGCTGATAACTTAACGAATTAATATCTAGTGAAAAATAGAACAGATATCAACGAGAACGTAGATATAGCTGAATAATAAGAGATTGTGACCAGTGAATACCTTGTGTTGATAAATATTATTAAAAATAGAATTGATACAAGGAATGAAAATACGATTGATGTTTGTGGCAGCGCTTGGAGAAGAATAAGGAATATCATTAAGACAAATCCTTCAGAGTATAACTAAGTTACAAACGAAAATATTATTAGAGCGATAAAAACAAGTGCGAAGACAATTTTGAGTGACTTAGCCTCAAGATTTACAACCGGTAACATTGCAACTCCAATAAATACCAAAATTATAACAGCACAGTTGATGAGTGAAAACTCATCTAATTCTCCTAGTTGTGATATAGCTGAAGGTACCGCAACAAAAAGAGACAACAGTGATGCAAAAAATACAGAAACTAATAGATTCTAGGGTTCTAGTTAATTTTTATCCTTTTTATCCATTACTAATAAAACAATTGATGCGATAAATAATCCTGAAAGAAGTTTACATAACCAAATAAGAACTGTAACACCAAGCGACTTGCTGTACTATTCGAAAAATGCTCTATATACAAGAATTGAAATTTCTTAAAGTACTTATGTTGAAGTAACAGTGAATATATTACTGAATCCTGTAATAAATAGGACAATATCAGTTATAATAACATTTAATGGTGTTAGTGTGACGATAGCGGTTATACCAATGAAAAGTGGCCCCAATAGTAGATATCTCCACTTTGAAACACGTTCTCCAAGATTGAAATAGCTTAATATTTGCATTAGCAAACTCAATGTTGATATAAAATATCCATTCCATTTTACTATGATCTTTATAATCTCATAAGTTTCATATGACATGCCCTATGTCAGCAAAAAGCCATTTAGCGTATTTACGATTAATCGAAGCAAAATGGAAGTCATAATTTGATTAGCTTATTTTTCTCCGACAGCAGTTGTCATAAAGCGTTAATTATATACAATCATTGCAATCATAACTAAACCGTTGACGATAATATTCTTCAAATAATTTTTAGGCAAAGTAATCAGTAAATCTAAAATTAATGAGTGAATAAATATAATTACCTTTACACCTAATTTTGATGATTCGAAGCTAGTTATTTATGTAAACATTGCTAAAAATGCAAATACGATAGTAAATATCCATTTATCATCGACACTGCTGAAACAAATACAGCCAGCTTCAGCAGTGAGCATGAATAATGTTGAAAAGCTCAATTATTCTGTAAAATTAAGTAAACAGTGGATTACGAAGTGGATAAACAATGAAAGAGGTTGGTTTAATGTTAAAGCCGGTGAAAGTATCATCAGAAGTGTGTTCAAAGTAGCTGAATTATTTAAAATAGCTTTTGTGGATACCCATGAAAACACTGTTGTAAGAATATAATTATAGTATTCTTGGACGTATTGGCCGTAAAATACATGATTTAAAAGCTAATAAACAATACATAATCCTGCAAACCAGACTAAATCTCTCTTCTGCACTGTAAATAGCATTTTTGCATCTATCAAAACTTTTTTGAAGCCTTTAACATCATCTTAAGCGCCAGATCGTTCTTTTTCATCAGTTGTTTTCACGATTTTTTCTTCTTTTAATCCGATATTTCTCAATTTTTTATTATTCATGACTGCCCAGAGTAAAAACGTAACACCGAACAATATTGAAGTTGACAGCAGAACGATTTGCAAGTACCCAAGTAGACCACCATAGTAATTTCCAAAGTAGTTGAAAATAATTGGAATCACCACCGCACAAACTGCAAATACAATTCCAAATGTCACTACAGTTCTCTTCCTGAGTGTTTAGAAGTATGATAGTCCATGAGTGAGTTACTGTCCCCCATTAACCTACTCAACACCGAAACCCGGTCCATATTTATCGTTATCATAAGTTTCGACGTTTTATTAAAGCATTAATTCTAAAATCAAACGACCAGACGACATCGCAACAGCAGCAAAATATGGAGCTGCTGTCCCAAAGAAATAAACTGAAAGATAAGAGACAGCGATTGTAACTGACAACGATACCAACGTACATGCCAAGAAAAATACATGAATCGAAGGCTTCTTTTAGTTCTTTAACACTATCACTGCACATGTAGCAGCATACCCAAGAATTGTTTGAATAACACCAACAAAGGCAAAGAAATCAAATTTTTCGAATACAGTTGAAGATGATGCAGAAATAGTCTAAGAAATAGCAGCTGCAGCAAACAATAGAACAACTGATGTTGATGGAATCAGTGCATCAATAAAAACACCAATTGCTAGTAATCTTAATGCTTAAACACCCTCACTAGTATAAAAAGCTGTTGCTAATGCTGACGGAATCAAAAATAAAGGTGAAGGGTAATGCATTTCCAATGGTGAAGTGAAAATAGAGGAAGATAACATATCTGTAAGATCATAAAGCTGTATTGATGTAAAATATCATCATCACCATCTTCATATTTACAAAAGTTTATAAATCACACTATATACAACAGTTTTGCTTTTAATTCTTGAATTATAATCCCAGATCCGTATTAGTAAATGAGATAAATTGATATTATCAATTCTCCGTCATACTAGTGTCATCTTTCAAAATATATTCTATTTTACTATTTTTCAGTAAGTATTTAATAAATGCCAGGGAATGGATATTGTTTCACGACGCATTCAAATTTTATTCAGTCACTTCCTTCTTATAATAATTCGAGTCTACAAATATATACCAATTATAACAAAATACTCTTTGCGTCCAATATACTGAATTACAATCGTTCACTATCAGCAGCACTTTTTCGCCTTCTTTTGAACCGGAATTTGCTGTTTGACGACGTAAGTTTCCGTTTTGACGACGAAAACTTCGTCCTGTTCCGTGAATTTGTCCGCGTTTTCTAAACAGATTTTGGCCGTTTCCGCGAACAAATTATCGATATTTTCGCCCGTTTTGGCGGAACATTTCATGAATTTCTTCGCCTTTATCTGATTTTCAACGGCAAGAATTTACTTTTCTGTTACTTCTGAGTCCCTATCGGACTTATTCCCCACTAATATAATTGGCGGAACAGACGTCAACTAAGATTTCAATTCCAGGTACCACTTGTGCACGTTCTGCAAAGTTTGGTTCTGTCCCAGATCGAAAACGATCACAGCCACATCCGCCCCGCGATAATACGCAGAACCAATCTAAGTTGACCAGGACTCCTGCCCAGCAGTGTCCCAAATCTGAAGCTTCGCCTTCTGATCACTTACCTCACAAAGCTTAGATAAAATATCAGCTCCAATGGTCGGCTTGTACAAAACAGAGAACTAATTCGTAGTATACCGCTACGCAATCGACGACTTGCCCACTGACGAATCTCCCACTATAATCACTTTAAACTAATTCATTGATGCGGAGACAAAAATAAAATTACAATAGAAATAAACAGACAATAAAACGCATTAAAATGTATCACTCGAAAAATAAAAGAACACATAACAGAATTTACTTCTGGAATTAATATTTGCACAACTTTGTATAAATATTGAACAGATTAATAGAAACTATTAAATATAAAACTTACCAAATATCATTACAAACTGCAGACACAGAGTGAGAATTATATTCTTCCTATTCATCACCCATAATGTTAAACACAACCATATTAAGTTAAAACCATAATAAGTGTATTAAAATTCAGTGATAATATTTATTAATTATTTTCTTCATTTTCAATTGAGACAGATGTTCAGAAATTTTTCTTTTAACAGGAATTAAAAGAAATGTGTTATTGAAATGAATCTTCATATATTTATACGCTCAATAATGTTGATTGATTTGTATTATCATTGAGAATAGAGCAATAAACATCAATCACTACTGTTTACAACAATACTTTAAACATTGATGATAACAAGACAACAATGTTAAAATTAAATAATATTTGTTTACACACCACACCCCATATAATGTTTAAGATAAACCACATATCTTCACTGTTTACCTTCCTTCAAAGGAACTCGGTTTTGAACCTAAGTCTCGCAGCTATAATATTTTGCTCTATGCAAATGTTAGGAATAACATATTCGCTACGTATTCAGACCGTTACACAAACCACGTCAATCGTCAAGACTCTCCTAGATCTGCTCTCGATTCCGATATCTCTTCGGTTTAACTCTCTTGTTGCTCCAAATTTTTTAATTTAACTAGACACTGCTTTAACAATCATCTTTCCTTTGATATCTCTCTGGTTGATAAAGACTTTCACGCCGAGGCCGCCTCACTTCACGTCTAAGGCATTAATCGTGCTTATTCAGCTTTATCTCTTTTTCCTTGTTTTTATTCTGGCGCCTTCGCTCCAGATCGCCATGATAATCCAGATCACGAACGTCTTTAACGGATACCTGAATGGTGCTAGCATGGTGGTGAGCGTCGTCTTGGTGATATTGTCGATCATCCTCGAGCTGGCCTTGCTCCTGCTCCAGATCTTGTACTGCGTCAGCTTTGAAGATCACAAATTCAGCAAACCGTACCAGTTCGGCATCTCGCACTACTTCATCACATAATTGTGTGCTTAGTTGATTCTTTTTGTTTTGTACATCCAGAAGAGTATAGAGTAGTATGTTTTCTTCACAATTGTTGCAATTTATCTTTTATTTCTTCTTTGCTACATCACCTACAAAAAGTTCTTTGCTTTAACACGATCAGCGGTGGTCGTTTACTGCTGCATTATTTACTAGTTGTCGTTTTCACTTTAAAATTGCGTTGCCTATATTATGGCAGTTTAACTCTCAATCGTTTATGATGAAAATTTGATTTTCGCAACTACATCTGCAATGTCTCTCATAATTGCAGTCTCTTAATACCAGAAGATGAATGAGCCATTCATCCAAATGTCGGACGACGCCGTGGTGCAGCACAAAAATAAGACCACGATCAACTACGGCCTGTCGAAGGAGTTCGTGCTGGACATGGCCTGCTTCTGCGGCCCGGAGTTCGTGGGCGTGCTGTCGAGCCAGGGAAACGACGTGCTCAACAACACGGCCTGGGCCTAGCTGACCCACGAAGAGTGCGAGAAGGTGGTGCGCCAGGCCAAGAACGCGGAGGAACGGCTCGAGGCCCTCAAGATGGTGTACGAGAACATCTTCGCGAACATCTACTACTCCTACGCCTGCTGCGGCCAGGCCATGGAGTGCCTCACCATGCTGGACATCGAGGAGGCCCTGCCGGTGCCGGTGCTGCTGAAACACGCCAGAAACTGGAGGACGCCCCAAGACGCGCTGGCCTCCATCTTGAACGCGATCTCGGAGGTGAAGCAGGTGGACGAGATCCTCCAGGTCGACGGGAACCACTACACGCCCGTCGGCTGCATGGACTTCGTGCACCGCCACGGAGGCCAGGAGTACACCCTGAGGCAGATCTTGAGGCGAAACTGCGTCGACGTGAACAGCGTCGTCTCCAGAATAGACCACGTCGACCAGGTCCACGAAAAGGGAAACCGGGACAACAAGAGCGTGAACCCGGAGAGAGCCCTGTGGCACAACTCGTACGAGCTCCCGAGCGACCAGCGCGTCCCGGGCACCATGTTCCTGCTGAGCAAGCAGGACTGCGAGGAGAACTCCCACGTCTTCAAGCACCTCTCTCCCAGAGACGGAGAGATGGTCTTCGTGTACGTCCCGTCCCACTTCTCGAAGTCGATCGTGACCGGAAACCTCCACCGCCTCAGCTTCTGCTCCGACCAGGCCTCGATGCGCACGGCCCAGCTCCGGAGACTGCGCTGGATGAGCATCATCAGCTTCGCCCGGACGATCTTCCCGCTCGACCACCTGGTGGACCAGCTGTACCGCTTCCCGCTCGTGAACCAGTACCGGATCAAGTTCCAGACCCGGGCCCCGCAGAAGTTCAAGCTCACCAAGGGCATCCGCACCTCCTACACCAGCAACTTCAGCATCGAGGTCGTGGAGCGGGCGTCGTCTTTCAAGAACTCGAAGTGCCTCTACGCCATCTCCAACTACCTGTCCAACTCGGTGAACCCGGAGCACGTGGACGCGACCATGCTCCAGTACATCCTGGTCGAGTTCTTCGTCCAGAAGCTGGCGCTCACGCGGCAGGCGACGGCCAGGATAAGGCGGTACCTGGACCTGTACTACGACGCGAAGATCACCGCCTTCCAGAAGCTACAGCAGTGCCAGAACATGGACTCCCCGAACCAGCTCGTGCTCACCAAGATCCGCGAGAACAACAAGCAGAACCTCTCGGACCAGGTCGTGTACAACGCCCTCGCCGTGGTGTACGGCTGCGGGGTCATCGACCGCCGCGTGAACTCGGTAGAGGAGGTGGTGAAGGCCCTGGAGGCGCACCAGTTTTTCGTGACCAGCCACAGCTACTCCTCCTACCTGGTCGGCTACGTGGAGTACCAGCTCAAGAAGTTCAAGCTGTACCAGATGAACTACCAGACCGACATGAAGGACTTCTTCGCCATCGTGAAATACCTGGACGAGCTCCAGCGCTTCCAGGAGATTCTCCAGACCTCTCTCAAAACCTACTCCCAGCAGCACTACGACGTGACCAAGCTGGTCGTGAACTTCGTGGAGAAGTACCAGCGCGTCATCGTCGACCTCCTGAGCCTGAAGTGCCAGGACAAGTACGGCACCGACCAGCTCCAGCTGATCGAGTTCATCGACGAGGCGAAGAAGGCCCAGGACGACGACCACGTCCAGTACCAGGAGTACGGCTACAAGAGCACGATCAAGATCCACGCCGAGCTGCAGATCAACGGCGCCCTGAAGCCGCTCGTCCAGCCGTACCACTTCGTGAAGCTGTCGAACCTGGTCAGCATGCTCCACCAGCAGTTCTACGTGAAGTACTGCGACGAAGACGCCGCCATCGCCAACCCCTTCAAGAAGTCCACCGTGATCAACTCCTCGCTGCAGGCCCTGTCCGTAATCAACCAGATCCTGAGCATCTCGATCATCAGCGACGCGGGACACGCAGACCACTCTTCCCTGAGCAACTCGTCCTCTTCGTTCTCATCCAGCAGCGACTCGTACGACTCCTACGACACCTTCCAGACGAAGGACAGCACCACCAAGAACGACCAGGCCATCTTCGACATCAACCTGAAGAACCCGCGCTCACTCGAGGACTACATCTCCATCGTCAACAGCAACTACTACAACAAGAACACCGAGTTCATCGTCTTCTTCAACCACGAGCCCTCCCAGAACACGCCCGAGTTCGTCATCAACGCGATCCGGGGCATGGGCTCCGAGGGTTACGTGAGCAACGCCTACTACATCTCGACGCTCCAGATCCTCACCGACCTGCACTTCATCAAGCTGAACGACAAGTCCAGCAGAAACACGAACACCATGAGTCTCATCATCCCCCGGATCCAGGCCATGCAGTCGGCCATCGAGAAGATGATCATCAGCTTCCTGAAGAACCTGGTCGCCGTAAAGCAGGAGCAGACCAGCCAGAGCAACGTGCTGCTGCTGCAGGCCATGAACTCGATCCACTTCATCGAGGCCCAGATCACCAAGCTCTTCCAGGCCAGAATAATCGTCTTACGCCGCGAGCACCTCTCGAGCGACCACATCCTCCAGATGAGGGACGAGCTGTACCGCGCCTGCAACGTCACCTACGGCCTGCCGACCTTCAGCCTCAAGAAAGACCAGAGCCTCAAGGACCAGCTCCAGCGCATCTGCAGCACCTACGCCGGCAACGAGCAGGAGTACCAGAACATCATCATGCACCGGATCATGCAGCTGCCCAGGTGCGGCGGCGTGTACATGGACAACCCCAGCTATAAGTTCATCAGGCACAAGTCCTGGAACCAGAAGTTCGCGTGGGAGACGGAAAACGCCAACCTCGAGTTCCAGGCACTATAGATCAAATCTGGAAACAACTCGATCGTGGTGGCCCGTGAGGAACCCGCCGAAGCCCAGGTGCCAGTGGTACTGGAGAAGCAACAAGTCCCAGAAGTAAATTAGAGATAAAAGAAGAAATGTGGCCAGTACAACTGTTTCAAACTGTTGTGGCCAACCATATTAATCATATTTGTTGTTATTGTAGGTTACGCATATCGTATATTCTAAACTATATCAAACAGAAACGTGAATGAAATCGCGAATCAAGTAGTCCAGCAACTATCTCAGTCCATTTTCAACCTTCAGACGATGGGCTCCACGCTTCTTCTGACCAGCAAGAAACCGAACTTCGTGCAGAGCGACTACGCCGAGTTCCAGACGTCCATGTACACCCAGTTCGCTAACATCAACGACAAGATGTTCGAGAGCTACCTGTACGTGAAGGGCATCTTGACGAACAAGAAAAGCAGCGAGATCTACCAAGACGAAATTACCAACAAGATGTTCCAGTTCAACCTCAGCAACATCTTCGACATTCACGATCCTATCCAGTGCGACTCAAATTCAATACAATTGATTAGACAATAAGAAAAGAAACTTACAAATATAATTTAATTCGTAAATATTATTAATACGGGGAAACATGGGTACAAAAATATATTAGCATCAACAATATAAAGTAGATAAATTTATGGTCACAACTTTACAATGTTTTTAAATGATTAATAATATGATGTTTAAATGTATGAAGCAATATTGTTATTAATTTAATATTGTTCTTGCTACAGCTAATAACTTCTATTTGAACTATAAGATAATGCAATTAGTTATTAAACAATTGTAGATAATATAAATCATTTATAAGTTACATTTTAATAAGTTGTGTACCCTGTTTATGATATTCAAACCAGCAACTATAGCTTTTTACTTGACCGATAATAATGGGAATGGAATAATGTGTTGTACTTCTTGTTTATCATATTATTTATAATCCAGTGGTTTTAAATTACACAAAATATTTCAAATAACATAATTAATGCAGATTTGGATAAAGGTTCGGTAATTTCCAATATAGCTAGAATACCTATTGATAAATTGTAATAAATGATTTAAAAATATCATAACACAATCAAATTAAAAAACAATGATACATTTAATCATTCTTCTTACGATTACTAATAGAATAACAAATCTATGATTGTTTAGGCTCAATCTTCATAGTTAGCAGAATATCTAAAATTTGTATCTTAGTTGTTCAAGACATTCAACCACTAATATAACATATATTTTCTTATAATTGGTTCGTTGTCCTACATAATTTCTGCAAAATATATGAATTAGTATTTTGAATTTCCTTATAAATATGCGACAACTAATTTATTAAATAAGTATTAAAAAGTTGATATTGCTTATGATGGTTTTGTTCCATCTGTTGCCGAAACTTTAAAATCGGATCCAAATTTACCAATTCAATTATATATTGCTCCTATTGATATTCGAATATTCAGAAATCAAGTATCGTCTTAGTTACACCCTTTAATTTACTCATTAACTTTTATTGAGAATTGGATTTCATTTTTTGACTCCAACTAAATTAAATTAAAAACACTAAATACATTCATATCAACACCATTCCCCCAGATATTATACATATAAAATTTTATTTAAGTAAATGAATAAGTTGTAGCTAAAACTAAAAGGTAAGGTTTAATACATGAACTTAATTAAACATATTAATATGCGTGTTAAGTTTACCTTAAATAAATCGGCAATGCATTAATAACTGATAACACTCGTAATATTAACGCTATATATACATAGTATTGTTCAAATACTATCATAAATAAACCTGATTTCGCATCCATAAACAAATAATTTAATTCAAGCGTTTTCACTTCAAGTTGGGATTTAAAGAGCCCATTGGCGTTTTATGTTGTGTTTTATGTTTGCTTTTCTTATGTTATGATACATCTTATCTACAAAATTATGAAATGGATGATTATTCCTTTGATGAATAAGACTAACTAATGCCCTACGAAACTTATGATTACTCAATTGATATGTTAATAATCTACAGTTATTTTTACAGCAATTATTATAATTATAACACTTATACTATTTGCAGCGATGACATACTAATTTGAAGTATATATTCAATTCTTCATTTCATAAAACTTAACTCCTTCGAAAATTAATATCTAGTTCAACCAAGCGTACTTTTAGTGTTTTATAACTGCAATTACTATTTTACTTATAACATATGATACTTTTTGTTAAAATCTGTTAAGTGTAATCTGTTCTTTAGGAATTCCTGGAGAAGAAAATTATTTGCCTCCTTTTAATTTAAATACTCATAAGTCACTTATAAAAGTTAACTAATTACGAGTGTGTACCCTTTTGTTCCTCATATTCAATTTATTTTGTGCATCTTACATAAATTCTAGCTCTTTATATTAATCTTCTGATTTTGATATGTCAAAGTTATCTATCCTCAACAATAACTTAGCCCAAATAACATCTCAGACTCTGTCACTAGAGTAGAATGCAATTTTCATGTATTAATCATATTTTACAGCACGTTAAAAGATTGCTTCGCGTTATATGGAGTTGTCTTAGTCTAATCAGAAGCATTTGAACTACGTGGTAAACTTGAACAAGTACGGGAATGTAACGTCTCCGCTGCTGATTCACAGCCTGGCCGACGACCGCTGGTCCGCTACGTTGAACCCGAACACGAACCTCGGCGCGATTCCGTACAAATCCGCCCTTCCGCCGTCACTATTGTACGCGAACAACAACTACACGAACTTCCAGCGCATCAAGCCCGCGAGAGACATGAAGATCGGCCCCCACTTACTAAACCAGGACGACAACCTCTCGTTCGTGCCCCTGTTCTCGGTCCTCGCCTCTCATCAACGGTACTGCCAGATAGTTACAGATATGTACTCCGGATTGAAAGACGCCTATTATTCACTGGATCAGTTCAACTCTTACGATGTGTATAGCGCGAACCTTACTTAAAAAATAGTTCTAAGTTATGAGGACATTCGCACGTAACTGCTTTTGTTCAATGAGATATTGAACGATTACGGCTACACTTTACTCAACACCGAGTTTTTGCGCCTAAACTCGAGGGATCTTAAGTTACTTATATCGTTCATTTTGGTGTCGATTCTATTTGCAGTTGCGATTTTTGTTCAGTTCCATAGGACGATTAAAAATCTTAAGTAGACACTACTGAAGAATAATTTATTTGCAAGCTTATTCCTGAAGAAGATGCTATTTTCGTGAGAAGAGAAATATTAAGAGTTTTATTTTTCACATAATATATTAATGGATATATATTAATGGAAATATTGGAAAATGTGATACACGAGAGCAGTTAATATTGATAATATAATCAGCTAGTTCCATTGTTAAATGTTAATAATATCAAATATTAAATTTATCAAACATATATTTCAGATTATATTATATTAGTCTACAAGTTTACATACGAATGAAAAATAAGAAGATTATAATTGCGATTTCAATCAGTTGTGGACTATTAATTGCAAGCGGGGTTACAGCTCTGGTAATTTTAATACCACTTAATACCACTGTTAAAACTAATCAAAACTCTACGAACGAAACTAATTCAACAAACAGTACGAACCAAAGCTCGAGTTTTAATAAATATTTGAAAGCAAACAAAGGACTTTATATTTGGTCTCACTCTTTGCAATCTTAGATTGACAGAGCTCCAGCTTGGATGAGACTAATCTCGAATTATAACCGCGCCTTCGACAATCTTCTTGAGTTCGCTATCTATCACGGCTTCAAGCAACTCTACTTGTTCGCGGGCTCCGTAGAGTGGGACTGGGAGTACAGCTTCTCGGTGCACCGGCTTCCAGAACACGACCTCTTCGTGGAACAACTCAAGAAATTATACGCGAACAACATCGAAGTGAACCTGGTCGTGTACCTGAACGACGACGTGAACAACCTGGCGAACTGGGAGCGGATCAAAGACGTGGCTGAAACCATCAAGGCGGTAAATGAAGTCGTGCCGGTCAAGACACTACACCTGGACCAAGAACCGTCCCAGCCGCAGCAGTACGAGGCGCTGATAAACATGCTGTCCATGGCGAACAGCATCTACCCGACGTCGAGCACGGTCAAGCCGCTCTGGACCAGACAGAAGATGGAAGACGTCGCGCCGTTCTTTTCGGAGGCGTTCAACAAAACGATAAGCGCTCGCAACGCAGAATCTGAAACTAAATTCGAGTACTTCGTCGACATGGTGATCGACGCGACGGATTCCTCGGAGATGATGGCCTATTCGAACGAGTACGCGAAGATACGCAACCTGAGCCAGTTCTACGTCGAGAGAACCAAGATATTCGGGAAGTCCGGTACCAACATCGTGGAGACCGGATTCATCAACCAGCTGCCGGAAGCCGAGACGCTTCACTACCAGTTCCAGAAGAACCCAGACGAGTTCTTCGAGTTCGTGTCGGATATGTCCGAAACGTACGGCACTGTTGTTGTCCACGACTACATGCAGTACTACTTCACGCTGTACTGCAACTCACCATAGAACTGGGTTGGACTTGGGCCGCCGAAGACCTGCGAATGAGCTAAATTAAATATAAGTTAAATTGTTTAATGAGTTTGTGATAGTTAATACTAATAATAGAATAACTCTAAACTTAAACTACATCTTGAAGTTTTCGTTCTCTATTGAGTTATAATATATAGTATTTTGATTAGTATTTTGAACTCTGCGTATCATTTAATGATATTCAATGTTTAATCTATTAACAATTTATCTATTAAGTTAACAATTTGAGATTCTAAGACTCTTTTGAACAATAAGATGTTACATATTTAAATCAAAGAATCTCTTTGATAAGAATACTATTGCAGAATGGAGAAATACAGCAAATAATTTTGTCTTTTCTACATGTTTATATGACTTTTTGATATATTGAAGCGGATATATAAATGTATAAATAAGTATGTTTGTTTGTTTACACACCACACCCCATATAATGTTTAAGATAAACCACATATCTTCACTGTTTACCTTCCTTCAAAGGAACACGGTTTTGAACTTGAGCATGGCCGCTATATTCATTAGCGCTATTTAGATGATTGGTATAACCTACTCGTTGCGTATTTAGACCGTAACATAAACTACGTCGATCGTCAAGACTTTCCTTGATCTGCTCTCGATTCCGATATCTATTCGGTTCAACTCATTTGTGACTCCAAATTTTAGAAGTCAAATATTAACCTCTTTAGCTATAATCTACCCAACAGTATTACTGTGGTTGATAAAGACTTTTGCACCTAGACCGCCTTCATTTTTCTCCAAAGCATTGATTATATTCGTTCAAATAAGTTATTTTTGCCTTGTTTTTGTACTAGCTCCTTCTATCTAAATTGCAATGATCATCCAAATCACGAACGTCTTTAACGGATACCTGAATGGCGCCAGCATGGCGGTGAGCGTCGTCTTGGTGATATTGTCGATCATCCTCGAGCTGGCCTTGCTCCTGCTCCAGATCTTGTACTGCGTCAGCTTTGAAGATCATAAATTCAACAAACCGTACCAGTTCGGCATCTCGCACTACTTCATCGTGTAACTATGCGCTCAACTCGTTCTCTTTGTTCTATATATTCAGAAGAGCATTGAGCAGTACATTTTCTTCATTATAGTGGCTATTTATCTTTTGTTCCTTCTTTGCTACGTAACTTATAAGAAGTTTTTCGCGTTTACAAGATCTTCAGTGGTGGTTCACTGCTGCATTATTTAAATACTAGCGTTCGCCCTCTAGAACTGTGCGGCATATGTAATGGCTGTTCAACTTTCAATAGTATATGACGAAGATTTAATTTTTATTACGACGGTTATTACTTCGTGCATCATTGCTATCTCTTAATACCGTAAGATGAACGAGCCCTTCATCCAAATGTCAGACGACGCCGTGGTATAACACAAAAATAAGACCGCGATCAACTACGGGCTGTCGAAGGAGTTCGTGCTGGACATGGCCTGCTTCTGCGGCCCGGAGTTCGTGGGCGTGCTGTCGAGCCAGGGAAACGACGTGCTCAACAACACGGCCTGGGCCCAGCTGACCCACGAGGAGTGCGAGAAGGTGGTGCGCCAGGCCAAGAACGCTGAGGAACGGCTCGAGGCCCTCAAGATGGTGTACGAGAACATCTTCGCGAACATCTACTACTCCTACGCCTGCTGCGGCCAGGCCATGGAGTGCCTCACCATGCTGGACATCGAGGAGGCCCTGCCGGTGCCGGTGCTGCTGAAACACGCCAGAAACTGGAGGACGCCCCAAGACGCGCTGGCCTCCATCTTAAACGCGATCTCGGAGGTGAAGCAGGTGGACGAGATCCTCCAGGTCGACGGGAACCACTACACGCCCGTCGGCTGCATGGACTTCGTGCACCGCCACGGAGGCCAGGAGTACACCCTGAGGCAGATCCTGAGGCGGAACTGCGTCGACGTGAACAGCGTCGTCTCCAGAATAGACCACGTCGACCAGGTCCACGAAAAGGGAAACCGGGACAACAAGAGCGTGAACCCGGAGAGAGCCCTGTGGCACAACTCGTACGAGCTCCCGAGCGACCAGCGCGTCCCGGGCACCATGTTCCTGCTGAGCAAGCAGGACTGCGAGGAGAACTCCCACGTCTTCAAGCACCTCTCTCCCAGAGACGGAGAGATGGTCTTCGTGTACGTCCCGTCCCACTTCTCGAAGTCGATCGTGACCGGAAACCTCCACCGCCTCAGCTTCTGCTCCGACCAGGCCTCGATGCGCACGGCCCAGCTCCGGAGACTGCGCTGGATGAGCATCATCAGCTTCGCCAGGACGATCTTCCCGCTCGACCACCTGGTGGACCAGCTGTACCGCTTCCCGCTCGTGAACCAGTACCGGATCAAGTTCCAGACCCGGGCCCCGCAGAAGTTCAAGCTCACCAAGGGCATCCGCACCTCCTACACCAGCAACTTCAGCATCGAGGTCGTGGAGCGGGCGTCGTCTTTCAAGAACTCGAAGTGCCTCTACGCCATCTCCAACTACCTGTCCAACTCAGTGAACCCGGAGCACGTGGACGCGACCATGCTCCAGTACATCCTGGTCGAGTTCTTCGTCCAGAAGCTGGCGCTCACGCGGCAGGCGACGGCCAGGATAAGGCGGTACCTGGACCTGTACTACGACGCGAAGATCACCGCCTTCCAGAAGCTACAGCAGTGCCAGAACATGGACTCCCCGAACCAGCTCGTGCTCACCAAGATCCGCGAGAACAACAAGCAGAACCTCTCGGACCAGGTCGTGTACAACGCCCTCGCCGTGGTGTACGGCTGCGGGGTCATCGACCGCCGCGTGAACTCGGTAGAGGAGGTGGTGAAGGCCCTGGAGGCGCACCAGTTTTTCGTGACCAGCCACAGCTACTCCTCCTACCTGGTCGGCTACGTGGAGTACCAGCTCAAGAAGTTCAAGCTGTACCAGATGAACTACCAGACCGACATGAAGGACTTCTTCGCCATCGTGAAGTACCTGGACGAGCTCC
Source organism: Hexamita inflata (assembly GCA_963988835.1). Taxonomy (NCBI): domain Eukaryota; phylum Fornicata; order Diplomonadida; family Hexamitidae; genus Hexamita; species Hexamita inflata. The sequence goes on from CAXDID010000971.1 coordinate 139,283, forward strand.
AGCGCTTCCAGGAGATTCTCCAGACCTCTCTCAAAACCTACTCCCAGCAGCACTACGACGTGACCAAGCTGGTCGTGAACTTCGTGGAGAAGTACCAGCGCGTCATCGTCGACCTCCTGAGCCTGAAGTGCCAGGACAAGTACGGCACCGACCAGCTCCAGCTGATCGAGTTCATCGACGAGGCGAAGAAGGCCCAGGACGACGACCACGTCCAGTACCAGGAGTACGGCTACAAGAGCACGGTCAAGATCCACGCCGAGCTGCAGATCAACGGCGCCCTGAAGCCGCTCGTCCAGCCGTACCACTTCGTGAAGCTGTCGAACCTGGTCAGCATGCTCCACCAGCAGTTCTACGTGAAGTACTGCGACGAAGACGCCGTCATCGCCAACCCCTTCAAGAAGTCCACCGTGATCAACTCCTCGCTGCAGGCCCTGTCCGTGATCAACCAGATCCTGAGCATCTCGATCATCAGCGACGCGGGACATGCGGACCACTCTTCCCTGAGCAACTCGTCCTCTTCGTTCTCATCCAGCAGCGACTCGTACGACTCCTACGACACCTTCCAGACGAAGGACAGCACCACCAAGAACGACCAGGCCATCTTCGACATCAACCTGAAGAACCCGCGCTCACTCGAGGACTACATCTCCATCGTCAACAGCAACTACTACAACAAGAACACCGAGTTCATCGTCTTCTTCAACCACGAGCCCTCCCAGAACACGCCCGAGTTCGTCATCAACGCGATCCGGGGCATGGGCTCCGAGGGTTACGTGAGCAACGCCTACTACATCTCGACGCTCCAGATCCTCACCGACCTGCACTTCATCAAGCTGAACGACAAGTCCAGCAGAAACACGAACACCATGAGTCTCATCATCCCCCGGATCCAGGCCATGCAGTCGGCCATCGAGAAGATGATCATCAGCTTCCTGAAGAACCTGGTCGCCGTAAAGCAGGAGCAGACCAGCCAGAGCAACGTGCTGCTGCTGCAGGCCATGAACTCGATCCACTTCATCGAGGCCCAGATCACCAAGCTCTTCCAGGCCAGAATAATCGTCTTACGCCGCGAGCACCTCTCGAGCGACCACATCCTCCAGATGAGGGACGAGCTGTACCGCGCCTGCAACGTCACCTACGGCCTGCCGACCTTCAGCCTCAAGAAAGACCAGAGCCTCAAGGACCAGCTCCAGCGCATCTGCAGCACCTACGCCGGCAACGAGCAGGAGTACCAGAACATCATCATGCACCGGATCATGCAGCTGCCCAGGTGCGGCGGCGTGTACATGGACAACCCCAGCTATAAGTTCATCAGGCACAAGTCCTGGAACCAGAAGTTCGCGTGGGAGACGGAAAACGCCAACCTCGAGTTCCAGGCACTATAGATCAAATCTGGAAACAACTCGATCGTGGTGGCCCGTGAGGAACCCGCCGAAGCCCAGGTGCCAGTGGTACTGGAGAAGCAACAAGTCCCAGAAGTAAATTAGAGATAAAAGAAGAAATGTGGCCAGTACAACTGTTTCAAACTGTTGTGGCCAACCATATTAATCATATTTGTTGTTATTGTAGGTTACGCATATCGTATATTCTAAACTATATCAAACAGAAACGTGAATGAAATAGCGAATCAAGTAGTCCAGCAACTATCTCAGTCCATTTTCAACCTTCAGACGATGGGCTCCACGCTTCTTCTGACCAGCAAGAAACCGAACTTCGTGCAGAGCGACTACGCCGAGTTCCAGACGTCCATGTACACCCAGTTCGCTAACATCAACGACAAGATGTTCGAGAGCTACCTGTACGTGAAGGGCATCTTGACGAACAAGAAAAGCAGCGAGATCTACCAAGACGAGATAACCAACAAAATGTTCCAGTTCAACCTCAGCAACATCTTCGACATCCACGATCCTATCCAGTGCGACTCCAATTCAATACAATTGATTAGACAATAAGAAAAGAAACTTACAAATATAATTTAATTCGTAAATATTATTAATACGGGGAAACATGGGTACAAAAATATATTAGCATCAACAATATAAAGTAGATAAATTTATGGTCACAACTTTACAATGTTTTTAAATGATTAATAATATGATGTTTAAATGTATGAAGCAATATTGTTATTAATTTAATATTGTTCTTGCTACAGCTAATAACTTCTATTTGAACTATAAGATAATGCAATTAGTTATTAAACAATTGTAGATAATATAAATCATTTATAAGTTACATTTTAATAAGTTGTGTACCCTGTTTATGATATTCAAACCAGCAACTATAGCTTTTTACTTGACCGATAATAATGGGAATGGAATAATGTGTTGTACTTCTTGTTTATCATATTATTTATAATCCAGTGGTTTTAAATTACACAAAATATTTCAAATAACATAATTAATGCAGATTTGGATAAAGGTTCGGTAATTTCCAATATAGCTAGAATACCTATTGATAAATTGTAATAAATGATTTAAAAATATCATAACACAATCAAATTAAAAAACAATGATACATTTAATCATTCTTCTTACGATTACTAATAGAATAACAAATCTATGATTGTTTAGGCTCAATCTTCATAGTTAGCAGAATATCTAAAATTTGTATCTTAGTTGTTCAAGACATTCAACCACTAATATAACATATATTTTCTTATAATTGGTTCGTTGTCCTACATAATTTCTGCAAAATATATGAATTAGTATTTTGAATTTCCTTATAAATATGCGACAACTAATTTATTAAATAAGTATTAAAAAGTTGATATTGCTTATGATGGTTTTGTTCCATCTGTTGCCGAAACTTTAAAATCGGATCCAAATTTACCAATTCAATTATATATTGCTCCTATTGATATTCGAATATTCAGAAATCAAGTATCGTCTTAGTTACACCCTTTAATTTACTCATTAACTTTTATTGAGAATTGGATTTCATTTTTTGACTCCAACTAAATTAAATTAAAAACACTAAATACATTCATATCAACACCATTCCCCCAGATATTATACATATAAAATTTTATTTAAGTAAATGAATAAGTTGTAGCTAAAACTAAAAGGTAAGGTTTAATACATGAACTTAATTAAACATATTAATATGCGTGTTAAGTTTACCTTAAATAAATCGGCAATGCATTAATAACTGATAACACTCGTAATATTAACGCTATATATACATAGTATTGTTCAAATACTATCATAAATAAACCTGATTTCGCATCCATAAACAAATAATTTAATTCAAGCGTTTTCACTTCAAGTTGGGATTTAAAGAGCCCATTGGCGTTTTATGTTGTGTTTTATGTTTGCTTTTCTTATGTTATGATACATCTTATCTACAAAATTATGAAATGGATGATTATTCCTTTGATGAATAAGACTAACTAATGCCCTACGAAACTTATGATTACTCAATTGATATGTTAATAATCTACAGTTATTTTTACAGCAATTATTATAATTATAACACTTATACTATTTGCAGCGATGACATACTAATTTGAAGTATATATTCAATTCTTCATTTCATAAAACTTAACTCCTTCGAAAATTAATATCTAGTTCAACCAAGCGTACTTTTAGTGTTTTATAACTGCAATTACTATTTTACTTATAACATATGATACTTTTTGTTAAAATCTGTTAAGTGTAATCTGTTCTTTAGGAATTCCTGGAGAAGAAAATTATTTGCCTCCTTTTAATTTAAATACTCATAAGTCACTTATAAAAGTTAACTAATTACGAGTGTGTACCCTTTTGTTCCTCATATTCAATTTATTTTGTGCATCTTACATAAATTCTAGCTCTTTATATTAATCTTCTGATTTTGATATGTCAAAGTTATCTATCCTCAACAATAACTTAGCCCAAATAACATCTCAGACTCTGTCACTAGAGTAGAATGCAATTTTCATGTATTAATCATATTTTACAGCACGTTAAAAGATTGCTTCGCGTTATATGGAGTTGTCTTAGTCTAATCAGAAGCATTTGAACTACGTGGTAAACTTGAACAAGTACGGGAATGTAACGTCTCCGCTGCTGATTCACAGCCTGGCCGACGACCGCTGGTCCGCTACGTTGAACCCGAACACGAACCTCGGCGCGATTCCGTACAAATCAGCCCTTCCACCGTCACTATTGTACGCGAACAACAACTACACGAACTTCCAGCGCATCAAGCCCGCGAGAGACATGAAGATCGGCCCACATCTGCTTAACCAGGACGACAACCTCTCGTTCGTGCCCCTGTTCTCGGTTCTCGCCTCTCATCAGCGGTACTGCCAGATAGTGACAGATATGTACTCCGGATTGAAAGACGCCTACTATTCCCTGGATCAATTTAACTCTTACGATGTGTACAGCGCGAATCTAAGCTAGAAAATTGTTCTAAGCTATGAGGACATTCGCACGTAACTTTAATTAATGAATGAGATCCTGAACGATTACGCCTATTATTTGTTCAGCACTGAGATGTTATCCCTGAATTCAAGGGATCGCGGAATGTTAATCGGAATTATCGTTTTGGTCCTCATTTTGTTCTCTGTCATTTTCGCGCTCTACCTGAAAACGGTGAAGGACTTCAAGTCTCTCATTCTGAAGAATAATTTGTTCGCGAGTCTGTTTTTGAAGAAGATCATTCTGCAGTGAGTGTTTATAATTTTATGTATATATGTGTATTCCGTGAAATAATATTCACTATTGTCCTAATCTTTATTGTCTGCCTGTAGAAAATCTTTATTGTGCAATAAGAAAACGACAATGGATGGCTATAGTGTTTTTGTACTTGTCATAGTTCAAAAAGTTTTATTCCAATTAATTTTGAGATTTTAGCGTATTGGACAAAAGAATTCATTTTTAAGAACAAAAACTTTATTTTTCTGGCTATTAAAAATGAGTTTGTCCAAATATAATGACTCATGAGGCGACTTCTTTCAAAATATGTATAATTTATATTTCGGAGTTCAAAAATCTAGTTACCGTATTAAAGCTGTATAATGTGTTATAGTATTTATTTATAAAGTTTCTTAAAAAGCACTCAATTCACTCATTTACAATATATTTAAGAACCACAAAAATACCAAATAAGAAACAACGCAAACACAATAACATGCAACTCCCCTTCTCAACCAAAGCAGTTATCAACAAAAAGATCTCCAAAACAAACTCCATTAACCCGTCTGTGAGGACATGTTGTTGGTTTATTATTGATCATTTGTTTAGAAAGGAAAGGAAATGTGATGATCAGAGAAAAATGGCAATCAGTATAGACGTAATTTACGGTATGATGTCTCTCTTATTTGGGAGACGAAACTTCATCATGAAAGTCTTGGTTGTAATTTACGGTATGATGTTTTCTTTAAATAATGAAAACTGATAAACGTTAATGAAATAATGCTTATTAATGCTTATTAATGTTAATAAAATAAAATTCAATATGGTGTCTTCATTTACGAACCCCAAAAACATTGTTTTGTAAATGAACGAAGGTACCAACCAAAATAATAGAACCCGCATTCAAAAGAAAACTTCTAAGAAGTTTATACGTCGCCCTGTTTTGTTTAGCCCTTTTAGGAATTGGTTCGGCTGTCGCATTCACTTTCCTCAAGAAAGACACCGTTTCTAAAAACGAAACGAATTCAACCACAAACAGTTCAGCTAACGAAACGAATTCAAGCATTCCAGCTAACGAAACGAATTCAAGCATTCCAGCTAACGAAACGAATTCGAGTGTTCCAGCTAACGAAACGAATTCAAGCATTCCAGCTAACGAAACGAATTCGAGTGTTCCAGCTAACGAAACGAATTCAAGCATTCCAGCTAACGAAACGAATTCAAGTATTCCAGCTAACGAAACGAATTCAAGTATTCCAGCTAACGAAACGAATTCGAGCATTCCAGCTAACGAAACGAATTCAAGCATTCCAGCTAGAAACGAATTCCAGGCATTCCAGCTAACAGAAACGAATTCGAGCATTCCAGCTAACGAAACGATTCGAGCATTCCAGCTGAGAGCAGATTCAAGCATTCCAGCTAACGAACAAATTCAGGCATTCCAGCTAATGAAACGAATTCGAGTCAGCTAACGAACGAATTCCAGGCATTCCAGCTAACACGAATTCAAGTATTCCAACTAACGAAACGAATTCAGGCATTCAGCTAACAGAAACGAATTCAAGCATTCAACTAACGAAACCAATTCAAGCATTCCAGCTAACGAAACGAATTCAAGCATTCCAGCTAACGACACCAATTCAAGCATTCCAGCTAACGAACGAATTCAAGCATTCCAGCTAACAGAAACCAATTCAAGCATTCCAGCTAACGAAGAGCAATTCAACATTACCAGCTAACCAAAACGAATTCAAGCATTCCAGCTATAGAAGAGCAGATTCCAAGCATTCCAGCTAACGAAACGAATTCGAGCATTCCAGCTAACGAAACGAATTCAAGTATTCCAGCTAACGACACCAATTCAAGCATTCCAGCTAACGAAACGAATTCAAGCATTCCAGCTAACGAAACGAATTCAAGCATTCCAGCTAATGAAACGAATTCAAGCATTCCAGCTAACGAAACGAATTCGAGCATTCCAGCTAATGAAACGAATTCGAGTGTTCCAGCTAACGAAACGAATTCGAGCATTCCAGCTAACGAAACAGATTTTAGTGTTCTACATTTAACGACACCAGATTTCAAGCATTCGCTAACAGAGCAGATTCAAGCATTCCAGCTAACGAAACGAATTCAAGCATTCCAGCTAACAGGAAACGGAATTCAAGCATTCCAGCTAAGCAGGAAACGAATTCAAGCATTTCAGCTAGCAGAGCAGATTCAAGCATTTCAGCCTAACAGAAGCAGATTCCCAGGCATTCCCAGCTGGCAGAAACAATTCCAAGCATTCCAGCTAAGCACCAATTCAAGCATTCCAGCTAGCACGCAGAAACGAATTCAAGCATTCCAGCTAGCATGAAACGAATTCAAGCATTCCAGCTAACAGAAACGGAATTCAAGCATTCCAGCTAACGAGCGAATTCAAGCATTCCCAGCAGCTAACAGGAAGATTCCGAGTGTTCAGCTAACGAAACGGAATTCAAGCATTCCAGCTGCTTGGGAAACGAATTCCAGGCATTCCAGCTAATGATACCAATTCAAGCATTCCAGCTAATGATACCAATTCAAGCATTCCAGCTAATGATACCAATTCAAGCATTCCAGCGAACGATACCAATTCAAGCATTCCAGCGAACGATACCAATTCAAGCATTCCAGCTAATGAAACGAATTCAAGCATTCCAGCTAACGAAACGAATTCAAGCATTCCAGCTAATGATACCAATTCAAGCATTCCAGCTAATGATACCAATTCAAGCATTCCAGCTAATGATACCAATTCAAGCATTCCAGCGAACGATACCAATTCAAGCATTCCAGCTAATGATACCAATTCAAGCATTCCAGCTAATGATACCAATTCAAGCATTCCAGCTAATGATACCAATTCAAGCATTCCAGCTAA